>PNEQ01062439.1:0-13971 GCA_003012365.1 Medauroidea extradentata | reverse complement strand
CATAGGGTAAATATAAATGGGTTAAATACGGAACGTCGTAATAGTGATGCAATGTGTTGAAGTACGACGGCGGCAGTGTGTTCACCTCCAAGTGCCATTACAACAGAAAATAATTTAATTTATGGCCATGAATAGCTTTGCACATGCGGAATCCGACTTGTCCTAGGAGGCCTTATGGGTCATCCTGAACACACACACACACACATATATATTTTTTTTTTCTAAGACTCCAGTGGAATAAATTAAGGGCGCGGCTACCGCAATTTTGATCACCATTTTATTATTTTAATTTGTACCAGATATTATTTTTTATTTTAGGCACAAAATGTGACTAAAATTGGCTTTTATGAATTTTTTTTATCTCATATAGTTTTCGCGTAATTGCTTGTTAAAGTCATATTTTGCATGTTTCCGTTTTAAGGACTACACTAAAACCAACTGATATTCCAAACTCAAAAATATCACAGTCGATAAAGACATTACATGCTACAATAACATTCTCACAAAAATAAGAATAAAAGTTACATATTTGTATTTAAAAATAAATTATAAAATTTTTAAAATTTTTATTTTGAGTTTCAGCATTTTTTTTAAATACAAATAAGTTTTATTCTTTATTTTTATGGGCATGACATTGAAGCCTGCAATGTCTTTATCCACTGTGATTTTTTTGAGTTTGGTATATCAGTTGGTTTTAGTGTAGTCCTTAAAACGGAAACATGCAAAATATGACTTTAACAAGCCATTACACGAAAACTATGAGAGATAAAAAATTTAATAAGATCCAAATTTGGTCACATTTTATGTCTAAAATAAGAAAAAAATATCTGGTACAAATAAAAAATTTTAAAAAATGGTGATGAAAATTGCGTTAAACCACGCCCTAAACAAGCAAATGATAAAATTTAAATACCACTGGAAGATGGAAGAGGAATGTCTTGTTTTGCTTTACGTTGTTCACTCTTAAGAACGAGAGGATACGTTGAATGTAATGTTGAAAACATATTATGTTATATCAGTAATAAATAGTTAAGATAATGTTTGTTGTAAGTGCATGTTGCCGGGGGAAGTGCAGCTTCAATCTTTGTGGTGGTTGGCGCCCCACTTTTGTATCAAGACCGCCTGCTTGCCAAGAGCTGCGCCAAGCAAGCATGCCATGCTCGCAGTTTCAGAGAAATATGGACGGAGGGTTTTCCTCTAGGATTATTTTTTTTCTCCCTCCTTGTTTCCATTTATATAGCGACTTTGCGCCGTTACGGCACTGTAAATAAAGTGGAGTGGTTTCCAGTTCCCTTTACTTTTCCCTCGGTCCTTGCGTTTCGCCGCTAATTTCCTCGCGCTCTAGCCGGGAAACCGATCTGTGATTGGCGAGCTTCCTGGAGGAACCAGAACCCGCTATCTCGTTTCTGCTAAACTCTCTCTCTCTATCTTTTTCTCTCTTGCGTCACAGGCCTTTTCTTTGCTAGCACTCAGCTGATGAACTTCACATTTATATACTCGGGAAATAAACACGCGCACGTATATATTATTCCTTACTTAATTCCATGATGTAATGCTAATGCTTTTTTACTCGTCCTTTAATTTTATTTGTATTTACCACAGAATTAAAGATTCATTATAAAATGATTCTTTTTTTCTTATTTCGTTTTTTTTGACGACGTAATTTAATGTACAGCCAAATTGTTTAAACTAGTCAACATGCTTTATATCAAGATGGTAACTTTCTTGCGCTTGAATTGCGTTGCAGCGAGTTGCAATTATTTTTTTTTGAACGCAATTGCTGGATGCGCATAACATTTCTGTATGAATTAAGAGAACTCACACTTCGAACTATGGCATGCTTAACATAATCATGATATGTGGGCACCCATAAATGGCTGAAAACGGCGTTGTCTGACTGCCCCATCTGGGTGGTTGTACAAATAAGAGATGTAGAGAGTGATGTCGAATAAATTATTTTTTCGATCGTCCATTTTCTCCATTGGATTAGCAATCTGAGAAACAACATAAGTCAATTTTCTACCAAAATTAGTTGTAGTTGTAATAATTTTGTACAGAGGTAGTCAATGAAATTTGATGTTTGCCAAATGAACTTCAGTTCAGTTCGTTACTACACTCGCAAATGACGCTTAATGTGGTTTAATAATACGTGTATTAACCTCTTTACCAAATTACAACCCCCACAACTCATTTAGGTACAATATTGCCTTATGTTCTGTACAAAATGACTGATTCCATTGTAATCAGTATGTCTTAAGACCATCGAAATAAACTACAGAGCGTGGAAATAGTATGTTACAGCAAAGGCAGTATTCTGGAGCATAAAGTATTTTAAATTATGTAAGAAATATTGACCAATAATTGAAAACACACATACCGTGTTTTCATCCCCTTAATTTTTGAGTTGAGAAAATTCGTGAAGTGCTTTTTATGTATTCACGTAAGCCTCATTGTAAAGCGAAAAATACCTCGATATCTAAACGGACTTCAAGAGACACGGATGAATAATTTCACCCGTCTATTCATTCAGGCACTTCTCCATTCTCACCTCATGTCACCCTCCACTAGCGCTAATGACCTCGCTGTTAAGCGCTGACCAAAACATCTCACAACCTCTCAATCTTAAATATATACCTCCTTGAACAGATTACACTTTTTTTAAAACTAGGGATGTTTGTGGTTAATCTCATTCTGTGTTTATTTATGTTCATTTTTCGACTTTTGTCGGCAATTTTATCTTATTCTTTTCTAGTGATTTGTTGGTCTGCTGTGAATTTCGTTTGTTTGTAGTGTAGAGCTATTTCATAGGTCGTCGTTTTGTGCTAAGCTTTTTGTTTGTTTTCTTATGTTTTCTCTGTCACATTTAGCAATGAGTATCATCCGTTTAGTTCCCAGCCAGTAGTTATCACAATATTTGGACATTAGATTCGTTCTCAACATTTATACCACTGATACATAGTTCAGTGATTAAATACAAGATTTTTTTTTTTCTGTTTTCGGTGGCCATAAATTTTAAACTAGCTGACGCATTGAGAACATTTCTTGCTTATTTACGAGACCTCTTTTTCGTAAGAGTTTGTATTTATAAAACATATTGAGAAGAACGCGTGAGAACACTATATGAATGTGTAACAATTTTTTACAGTTCTCTGTTAACGTATGGAGGTACCTATTTTGGGAATACCCTCTTGTAGGCCACGAAAAATTATCGACTACTGTCGAATCCTGAGTGTTGGTAAGCTAAACACGGCTGTTTGTTTTCTGTTAACTAGTTTTTTTTTTTCGGAAGTATAATGCTGACATTAGTAAATGATAACTCATAAAATACGACCTAAACTAAAATATTGTAACATAATTGGGGTGTGTGGTAAATGTTGGCCTAGTCCACTATAACTTATGCATGTTTTCCTATATCAGAAAATATAATGATCACAGACAAATGGTGGTGGACTTGCTAGTTTTAAGATACATTTATGGTCACAATTATATTTACGACTAAAACA
The DNA here is from genome assembly GCA_003012365.1 of Medauroidea extradentata. Lineage (NCBI taxonomy): Eukaryota > Metazoa > Arthropoda > Insecta > Phasmatodea > Phasmatidae > Medauroidea > Medauroidea extradentata. The sequence continues at coordinate 10,468 of PNEQ01062439.1, read as the reverse complement.
TTAAAATAAACATACGAACTCGATCAGAGTAATAACAAATATTTCGTAAATTAGAATTTTGTTACTTAAAATACTATTCCCAAGATGCAGTTTATAATATTCCATCCTCAAACCCTTAAATATATGGAACAGGAAACAAAAAATAACACGGTAATATTCGATAAGAAACTATGGGAATAATAAACAATGTTATGAGCATTACAAATGGTGTTTATTGCTATACGTAAACATTGTCGTCAAATTAGGCTGACAAGCGTCATTCCGTAGGTTATTTTAATAAAAAAAATTGTTTAAAGACCTTTTTCTTTAATCTTTAAGAACGTCGCCTGGCTGGCGTTTTAAGTGCCTTTTCAAAGAGTAGTTCGCAAACACGTCGTAAAATGTAATATTTGTAGAGATGTTTAAACACACAAAAAAAAGTTTCGAGCCAAAGGCAGGTGTGAAATTTTCCTTTCTGCTAGAAATAATTATTTCTTACTTCTAAAATTGCTAAAAATATTGTTTTACTGGTCAACAGTTAAATGTCCTATATTGAAACGCTAACATGTCCTTAGACACGGGCCATTCTTGTTTCTTGTAAGCATCCAAGAACATTTAGTGTAACCATTTAAGGCCGTGGGTTTCTATTTACGCTGTTTTTGGAGTATTTTTGTGTTTTGAATTCTAAAATGGTGTACATATTACAAAACTGTCTCATAGACGTTTACAGGAGTATTTTTCCTTTGTACTGTAATATTTTTGATATTTTATTTATGTGTGTATTTAGATCTGTATACACACATGGGCCCTATACACATATTATGTAGGCGTATGTATGTATGTATATATATATATATATATATATATATATATATATATATATATATATATATATATAAAACTAAGTATCTGGGGATATATGCTTGTAACACTGAAGATTGCTTTTGTCATACACATACTTATATGTTGAAATATAAAATTGTGTTGCAACAATAGTCCTAATTAACATATTGATAAATATATACACACCAATAGCAACAATCATATGGGCGGTGTAGACATCTGCAGATAACTTGGGAAACATTTAGTTACCTGACTATTGTACTAGACGCACGACAAGAGTCCGCCTTAGTGCTATCACGTTACGAGGACCTCGAAAGCGCAAACTATCTGCAGGCAAGTGACTGTGAGACAGTGTGTAATATTGCCTTCATACTTGCAGAAGAGCTCTACCCGCCGTACAGGTGTGACATGCCGGAGTTGTGCGGGCTTGCTAGGAACTCTGTGATCACGGCACAAGTACTCCCCACTACGGGGCTGGTTCTCGCACTCTAGTAATTTACGACCAAGTCAGCAGTCAGGCAAACTAAGCCGGCCGGTCCTTAGTCTCCGCGGTATTCATCCGTCTCGTATTTGCCTTTGTTTTGTCTCGTCTCCTCCCTAAGACCCTCCTCCCTTCTCACCCAACATAAATAACTCCGCTGCCCTAGCGCGCCCGCGGCATCTCGGGATGTTTGTCTTGGTGCCAGAACACTTTCCTCAACTGCTTTAGAGAATCACTTACAGCATCTGGAGGCGTGAGATGTCTACTTCTCCTCTACATCGCCGTGAAATATGACTGCCGTTCCGCACTTCTGCTCCTAGGCCGACACGTTCCGGGAAACTTGCATATGTCTCCACTGTACTGTTTCCAGCTGCATCCTGCAAGGGCTAAGTATTATAATGTTGATTTCGGCAACGTAAAACAATGGTTGTCTTGCGCATGCACGGCTACTGAAGGCGATTTTTAACATTCACGAGGGAGAGTAGGTTAGTCAGAATTTCAAGTTTATGGTGTTCTAAATTTAAACCAAGGGAAATTTACCCCTGATAGAAATTTCAACTGACGACCACTCGATCATATAAATAAATAAAATGAATAATTAAATAACAATAATTTGAAATATTTCTTGCACGTTCGATTTTTTTTATCTGAATCTGTAACCAAGCGCTCAGGAGAACTCGCAAGTAATATATTTATTATTTACAAACGTATGAGATAGTTTTTTTTGTAAAGTAACAGTTTGAATGGTACAGGGATGCACAAACAATGAAAATAAACTTAATAATTCACACTAGAATTACATGGCAAAATATATTTTAAGAAATGTATAAGAAATAAACTAATTTCCAAGAAAAATTGGCAAAATTACGTAATTTTCTAAAAATACAAAAATATTTTGTTGCGTTAATAGATTTCAGTAATAGTTTCTGATACACATGCTACTTTTTTTTGTACTTACAGAGCGAAAGAGAGACAGAGAGAGTGTGTGTGTGTGTGCTCGCGCGTTAGAAGTGTGTTATTTTCGTAGACAAACAAATGTAACAATATTCTAGTAGTATAGTAAAAACATTTGTAACTAACTGTAACACATTTTAAGCTCAGGTAGGGTAGCGTCACTATTGTTTGCATCCATGATTAGTTGACTTAAAACCTAGTGTCACTAATCACAGTGAATTTTTTAAAAACTTCTTTTCGAATCAAAATTTGGCAAGATAATTTCAAAAATATTACAACAGGGACTCACCATTCATTAAGCACATAGTATTCGAAATATTATAGCGTAATTAGTAAACAATTAAGACAATACAAAATTTGAGATAATAATCTCTCACTTTGTATTAAAGACTAGATTACTCCAAGTACAAGGTTAGTTTTGACAATACGCACCTAATCGTAAAAGTAATATTTCTATTAAGAGACATTTCTGATAATCCATCACACCCTTAAGTTATTATAGAAAATTAAAAAAAAATCTACAAAGGAGGTGACACAGTAGCTATGTGATCTATAGCACATCCTTGTGATGTGAAGACGGTGAGGATGCAGCGTGTCATCAACCCCATAAGGCGCTGTAATTCATACTGATACATGAACACTGCACAGCCTCACGAGATTCAAGAAGATCGTCTGGAGCAAGATACACGGTACGCACAACTCTCTCAGCAACACGAGATATATTACACACTGCTAAGGTCCTGTTTGTATGGGGTTTTTAACGTCTTAACTTTCACTTGAGATTCCTGTTGATGCGTTAGTTTTCTTATGCTGACTTGATATGTTTAACGTGTTTTTTAACACTAACATTTTTGCAGTATGTTTGAGTCATTCGAATACTCTGTACACATTGTGTCCTGAATACGACATGAAAACCTTCTCTTAACAAACTCAGTAAAACAACTTGTCTTTAAATAGCAATGTTTGAAATTCGTTGTAGGGACCTTTTTTAATTTATTAAAAAGCTATAAATGAGATTTTATTTTCAGGGAAAATGGAAGGGGGTGAACGTGAAAGGGTGGGGGAGAGGGAAAACAGTTTTATTAAAAAATGCCATATTTTTTAGGGGCGTTTGTTAACTCATATATATTTGTGTACGTAACTTAAATTCTTCAGGAATTTAATGAGTTTGTCATGATGCGTGAAACTTGCGAAGCTGCTGTATCAAAACTTTTTCGCGCACACAGCAAACATGGTTATAATGTTATTGGTTTACCTCCTTTGTCTGCAAGGCGATGGTTGCATGAAGGTCGCGTCGTATATTCCGAGTCCCCCAACTGGCCTTTACCAACCTGGTCGCCCTGCTCTCGTCTTCTCCATTCCTCTCTGGCCTTCTGCATCCTCCGTGCCTCTGCCTCCCGCCGTCCGCGTCCAAGGGAAGGAAGTGAAGGGAAAGTTTTATACCGCCATTGCCAACATGCTCGTTGTTATATTTCAAGGGGCGCCCGGCGGCAGTCGGCAAGGGGACGCGACTCTCTCTTTACTGCTTCGCTGCAAGAAGTTACACGCGCATTGATACCGCACTTCAGCGGAGCCACCCCGAGCTCCCAGAACTATTTCCTCCTTCGCAAGGGTCGAGCAGGCGGCCAGGGTTGAAGAGAACAGCGCCAAAGGAAAGAAGAAAAAAACGGAGCGAGGAGGAGTAATTTAAAGCCCGGCATAAAAGCTCTTTCCGGACGGAGTTGCTTTTTTTTTTATCTTATACTTTTTTTTGCAGTCAGAAATAAAAATCAGGACAGACGTGATGGGGTGTAATGCTGCATCGGCTCCACGATGTGACAACAACGGAGCTGGAACTGAAGCATTCGCTCCACACTGTATTGGAACGCGGCGAAGAAACAGGACTTCAAAGTGGTAACATTTGTTTGTCTGAAATAAATACGTGCATATTCATCTGGTCAACAGAATTTTCAAGTCACCAAGTCATGCTGTATTTTACTACGCATATGCCCGTGATAACTAAGAGTAATTTCTAGTACGGCACGCACATTTTCATGGAGTTCATAGGTGCTGTGATTACAAGATATCTTCTTAAACAAAACTATGCTTTTCAGAACGTAAACACTTTTAAACGAATCCTTTTAGCACCGAGCAGCACAAAAAAAATAACTCAAAGGTTTTGTCTTGTCATTGCCGGCTGACTATACGCAAACATCATTGAGCCTAAAAACTGCAATGTTGCCAAGTTTGATGAAATACACTTTTCTGACTGCAGAAGTCACGATTGTTTCACTGCAGTGACATTACACTATAGCTACCAAAATATGCCTATGTGTAAGATATTGCTGTTTTTACAAACTATATGTTAACTACATGTTTAATTATTGTATTATACTGAACTCTTGTACTGTTATTGTTTAATGCGCGATCGTAGTTTATTACATTCTCATTCCCAATTCAGAATTATTGTTTCGTGATATCCAATTTTTTTTTCAACTAAGTTATTTGAATATCCAATCGAATACAAGTTCCATTTTCGGTTTTATTATTTAAATAGTTTGAATAACTCTCTCTCTCTCTCTCTCTCTCTATATATATATATATATATATATATATATATATATATATATATATATATATATATATGTAACCACCGGTACCTTGAAATACACTTTAGAATCACATCAACACCTTGCACCCTAATACAAAATACTAGGGTGGCGACCCCTTTTATTACAAGCCACTTTTCTACCATCAGGAATCACGAACTTTTAATGCGGTTTTCTACTAGAGGAGCACGTCAGAAGTAAAAATGGTCACCTAGTTGTAAATGTGTAGGACCAACCGTTTTCGTGTAAAATTCGTAAAAAGAGTGGGCTGCAGTAAAGCAGTTCTTACTACGTAGGCAATACGGCATACATGTTTGAATGGCTGGCAGCCGTACCAACTGCTATGACTGAAGAATGGGAGAGAATTGACTATCGTCGAGATTTTTAATTTAATTGGTTACGTATACAAATATCTATGACAGGATTACAAAACGTTTCGAAATTCTTCAATTAAGGGGGTGAAAATACGTGAAATGTGTTTTCGATTATTCCTCCATATCTATCGAAGCAGTCGAGATATCGAAGTGCTCTTTGCTTTAGATTGATTCTTGTGTAAATATCCAAAATACCATTTAAATAGACTTTATTTTCCGAATTCGGTCCCAATGAGGTAAAAAAAGGGTATAATATGTTTTCGATTCACAATCGTTGTATATCGGAACCACATTGATCTTTTATATCGCGACGTGATTTTTGTTAAAGATTGGTGCTTACTCAAATACCTAGTAATTTCACAAATGTTCGAAATTCCACAGTTAAGGAGGTTAAAAGGGGCGAATAGTCATGAAATGTGTTTTCAATTAATCGTCCATATATCTTGAACTCAGCGCACTATTGTCGTGCTTTTCACGTCCAAGTGACACCAGTAAAGTAGTCTAAAATATTATTCAAGTTTTTTTTCTTTCGAAATTCAGTTTCTTAGGAATTGAAAAACCTAGATATTTTTTTTTTTTTTTAAGATAAATCCTCGATATATATCGAACCCGTTGAGATATTCAGTTAATTTTTGCTTCAGGACGTTGATTAGGTAAGTGGCCGAAAAATTGTTTTAAGATTTTTTTTTTAATTCGAACTCTCATTACTGTACAGGGGTGATATGTAGTTTTTAATGAATGGTCGATATTGCTTGGTCTGAACGGGCTATCGTCACGATTTTCACTTCACTTAGATACTTATACAAATATTTCAGGTGTGAAATTAAGGTTTTTCGGAATTAGACACCTAACGGGGTGAAAAGACATAAAATTTGATTTATATCAACCGATAATATTTATCTAACCTGTAGAGATATTGAGGCGTTGTTCGCTTCATAATGATGTTTACGTAAGTACCTAAAATGTTTTATGCAATTTTTTATTTTATATAATAACTTAATTATTAAGAAAGTAACTTAGTTTGTAAATTTTCAAGGCGGACGATCCGTAAAGCAAGCACGACCAGCGAGAAAAAATTATACAGTAGTTTCATTCTACAGTTCTATCGAAACGTGTTGTTGTACAGCCTCTATTATCCTAGGAAATTAATATTTTCTTTTTTAAATTAGTTTTCATGAATAATTTCGACATTATGTGACGCAGCTGTTTGTAGCTCCGGTATATTGTTCCGGAAGTTCTTGGCTCAAATTCCGTTAAAGGCTGTGCAAATGTGCAATTCTGACACACACAAACTGCAAGGCAGATGAAGTTTGTGCAATTTGGATGAAGTCATTCAAAAGTGGTAAAAATGGATTATGCAGTCCACTATACACTAACGTTCCTCGACAGCATATGCCCACATATACCATCCAACTAACCTCAAGTTTGGGCACGAAATACGTTTACATTTCAGCGAAACAACTGCCTAATGCCACTAAACTGCAAGTGTCGGTTTTCAAAAATAAGTATGTTATTGAGGGCACACTCACCAATGGTTGTGCTCGGTGAAAACCAGTCTTCGTACCACGTGAACTACGTATTTCATTCGATTACCCTCTTATATTAAAGAGTATGTAGTTAACCTACAACGTCAACTTTGTTGTGACTATAAATAGGGCCTAGGAAGAGTCGCTGTTAGTGGCAGTGCAAACTTAAGAATGCTTTTCGCGTGGACAGCTATAGCTACTTATTCTGATGCAGACTTACCTCAACTGACAGCTTGGTTATTCTGACACCTGATGACTGAGCTACCAATCTGGTGTAAAAACAAACAAATATAATCTGCTTTGTGTTTTTCGAATTCGGTGGGTATTTTACCAAAATCATAGTCTGCTGAAAAAGCCTGTTTTTAGTTACGAAGTTCAGAGTGTGGGTGAATTCATCTTTTAGATATACACATGCAATAAACGCTAAACAGTTTCGTCAAAAAATCAACTATCGCAACTGTCTGTAATACATTTCAAGTGCAGGTAGATATGAACCTTAAAGTCTACTATTGCTGTTTCAGTTCGTGTTTATGTGAACGCCTTAAAAAAAAGATGGAGGGGGAGGGATGGAGTTCACAGAAAATTTTAATTGTTTCTTGTTGTTTCAATATTTTTTATAATTGTGTGGTCTTGTTTTGTAGACATATATTGTGAATATTTTTTTCCTGTTAAGATTTTTTTTTTTTAGCTATCACAGTTTTTATATAATGGCATGTAGAAGTCCTAACTTGCATTAAACGGTTTTATGTTAAAAGAGAAAATCAAGTGACTTACTGAAATGAAATAATTTACACGGAAGAAAAGTGTCACTGACTACGTCAAGATATGTATTAAAAACTGCATAGGATATTTTATACAAAAAAAAGAGGCCACTGAATTTGAAATAAAATTTTTTAAATTTTCTGATTTTTTAACGCAAATAAAAATATTTAGTATTACTTTTATACATATACTGACGTAGCTAGTGACACTATTCTTCATTGTGAATTATTTTATTTCGGTAAGTCACTTTTCCTCTCTATTAAAAAAACCGTTTAGTGAAAATTAGAAATTTGATATGTCCCAATGCAAAACTATGAAAGTTAAAATATGTTCATTACAGTAAAAACCGTCACAGTGTATGCCTACGAATCAAACTACATATCGTGCAAGTATAAACATTATTAAAACAATTAAAACATTCGGTTAACTCATCCCCTTAAGACGGCCGCCTGGGTGGACGTATTTTGCGCGCTCGAGTCCTAGAGGTGCAGAAGCGGTAAGGACGATACAGCACGGACATCACGCCTCCCCTTAGCCTCTAGGCGCAAGGTAGCTCATCTCTATGAGCCAGTCAGTGGTGAACATATAATTGTATACCTTCATATTGTACATGGCCATAGCTTTTTAAACATACTGCATCAAGATTTTCATAACTAAAAAATAACGCAAAAACACTTATTTTCGCAACTATCGGTGGCGGGAAAATAAACTTAAAATATTAGTGGATGACCTGTGAGAATCTTTCAACGCTGTTCCTAAGCAAGCTTTACTCAAGCAAACTGACTATTTTTCGAATAAACTTCTACCTGCCGAAGCTCTGTACATCGCTTGGCGGTCTGAGTAGGCCCTATGTAGTTCAAAACTACTTTCTACATGCGTGCGTATATTCCAAATTTTGATGATATTTTATCAAGAACTGGCATGAGAAAACTTTAAAATTAAGGTAAGTATAATTATAAAAATATTTTGGACATTTCTAAGCGTTTGAATTTTTAGCAATTTGCAAATTTCAAAATTGTGCTATAAAACCGTGTCGAACTTCGTTTTACAGAGAATACTGAAGAGAGAGTACACGGTAAACATTTCTCATGGAAATTCATTTGGGGGTTTGCATGTATATATTTATATTTTATGGCAAAACCGCAGAAGCGAAACAAAATGTCCGAAACCAGGAAATTTTCAAAATGTTGTTACTATGGCATGAAGAAATAATTGAGACAGTGCATACCATTGTGACTAATTAATTTTTAAAATGTTCATTGTACAATATTTCATGTGAAAGTTGCAATAAGTAGGTTTAAAAAGTCTATAAACATTATTTTCCAGTTGATTCCGTGGGTTTATCAAATTATTTCAGTGTAAAGTCACGCAACTGTGAAAATCCCTATAAAATCAGTAAATAAAAATTGGCCAGTGAACAGCTTTAAGGGTGTTTCCTACATCGGAACCCTTGTAAGAGAAAGACTAGAGACTTACGTGTTAAATTATATTCGGCGAGGCTCATTCACCTGTTAAGATATTGCTATAGGGCAGAAACTGTTTTCTGCACTGAGAATGCTACAAATATATATATATAAGAATATTATGAATAGGTGTTTTCAAGTTTCTTATAACGATAAATCTGATTTGCTTACAATTTCTGTATGTTAAAAAAAGTGCGTAAGATATCCTAGCAAAATCCAGACCAGTCAGGTGGCATACATGAAGGTTAGGCAGGAACTGAACCACAACTAACATAATTTAACATATGGTAGGAGCGCCCTTAAGATAGAGTCTCACTCTAATTGTAAAATCTTTTATTTATAAATCATAACCAAATTTCTATTGAAATTATTAAAAAGATATATTATTATATACATCTTCGCATTACACAAATGCGTTCCGTTTAAGTCGCCAATTTTTAAATACGTGCTACCTGATGACTCTGAAAAGACAAGATCATACATAATAATGTGTGACTAAATGAGTTATCAATGTTTGTCAGGTGTAATGGATTTATGAGTTTACAGCAAGGTAATGTATGTTACTAGAGGACGATAATATTAAATATGTGTTTCTAAAGAACGTAATAATGCAAAAAGAAAGTTATCGCAACTTGGCGTATGTCGCCGTGCTCGAGAGAGAACCAGAGGTAGAGATATCTAAGTTGCGGCGTTGTTGCCGGAGCGGGGGTGGGGCCAGCAGCGGTAACTCTGCCCAGGCCTAGGAGAGGGAGATGATAAACGTCTGGTGCTTGTTGCTGGTAAGTGTCGCCGTGTATCGTCGCTGAGAAGTAGCGAGTGTGTTGTCGAGGAGGCATGTGGGACGTGCATGCTGTGCTCAAGTGCGCTGCCCCGCCGAGGTGGGCTACACAGCGAGACAACACACTCGCTGAGAATTTCCCGTTGTTAGGTCCAGCGGTTTGGGCTGGGCGTTGTTGAATGAGTGGGATACTTCATCTATATATATAAAAATGAAAGGTGACTGATTGACTGACTGACTGACTGACTGACATATCAAACTGCAGCCCAAACCACTGGACCTAGAATCGTGAACTTTTTTGTGGGGGTTCCCGTCAGGTAGTAGGCGAGCACTAAGAAGGGATTTTTCGAAATTCGACCTATAAGGGGGTGAAAAGGGGTGAAATGTGTTTCCGAAGAAACGTCGATAGAGCTCGAACCCGACGGCCTATCATCGTGATTTATACTTTAATAGGACACTTGTAAAAATGCATATTAGCCAATTTAAGGATTTTTCGAAGTTCAACTTTTAAGGGGCTAAACAGACGTTAAATGTGTTTCCAATCAACTATCGATATCTATCGAACCCTTCGGGATAGAGAGTTGATATTCACTTCAAAATATTGCTTACGTAAATACCCAAAAAGTAGTTTTAGGTTTTTTTGAAATTCGACCCCCAGACAGTAAAAAGGGGCAAAATGTGTTTTTAATGAATCGTCTTTATCTTTGAAACACAATTGGC
>PNEQ01062438.1:0-26996 GCA_003012365.1 Medauroidea extradentata | reverse complement strand
GTCCACAGGTGAGGCACCGTTGATTTGGCTAGCTGTAGGGAGAGAGCTTTAAGAGACTCCTCCTGTGGATCGATGAAAAGCCTAGCGTGTCCAGGGAGAGTGGTGTCCCTCGTGTAGGGCCTACGCTGGATGCTTTTGTGCGAGCAGAGGAAGGGGGTTTCAGAATTCTCTATATGGGTAAGGTCGATGTCCACTCACCTTATTAAAATAACTTTCTGAGCAACCTTTTCTTATCGTCCGATAAGGGTGCGGTTCGCTTGGGCATTCGGCGATCCTCTGTGATAATCTCCTGGATCCTCTGGTGCAGGAGAGCCGGCCTAGGGGGAGTCTTAATCGGACTCAGTAGCTGGATCTGTTGGCGCTGGATTTCTCTAAGTATCTTGCTGAACCGCACGTGTTTACGGGTTCGGGCCTGAGGGGCCGGAAGCTGTTTATAATGAGCGCTGAGCTCAGACAGGGTAGGCTCAGGGCCTGGTAGTTTCCGCGGTTCCGGGATTAGACCGGCAGGGTATACGTCCTGTTCGGCGACTAACTGTTGTCGTGCTTTTGCGGCTTGTTGACGAGGACTCAGTATCTCCTTCTGAGATGAGCGGGCTTCCGATTCAGACATTTAATTCAAAAAAAGAAAATAAAAGAATAAATTGAGTTTCACTGGTTATATTGTTGGATTGTTCAAAGTACACAAGTCCACAAAACACTTTACAAATCTTCCTGTTTCCAAGTCTATGTACACACTTTACAGAATTTACAACTGATTTATACTTTCTCGCACTTTACTACTGCAAATACTACTGATTAACACAACTCTGCCACTGAAATATGATACTCTGACTTATCACTGGCACTCTGCCACGTGTATAAACTACTTCGCGGGAGCCTCCGCTTACTGACTTCCGCTTTCCGGCGGATACTGCTGGCGCGCCTCGTGGCGGCCGATAGAGCTGCGCAAGTGGGTGCGTTCCCAAAGCTACCGCGCACAAGAGAGTGACCGACTCGCTACGTCGTTTCTAGATACTCGGGAGGTAGAGTAGGTTTGGGTAGGAGGACTTAGGTGGCAGTCTCCCGCCACAGCCCGTAAGGAAGAAGCGAGGGTTTAGGTGGCAGTCTCCCGCCACAACCCCGGATAGGTGGTAGTTGAGGGTAAGAGGGTAGGAGGGTTTAGGTGGCCGTTTCCCGCCACAACCCGTAAGGTAATGGGAGAGTGCCTAGAGAACTCGGTAGGAGCCGAGCCCTAGGAAACACTGATTTTCTGGAGGGCGAGAGGCGCCTTATATACCCGTCGAGGGGGTGGAAGTCCCGTTAGGCGGGTGGGTTCAAAATGGCCGCTCGGCCGCTGGAGCTGTCTGCTCTGCAGGGTTACCAATACTAGAAAACATAATTTCGCTCGCCTCATAAACACAACATTCTCACTATTAAAATATTATTACGTGTTGCCGTTTAAACCCTTTTTTAAATAACATTCATACATTTTAGACACTTTAAATAATATTATTTACATCAAATATTATCTCGTGCATAATTTATCTTACTCAGTCAAAGTCCGTGCACGTAGTTTTTGGCATCATGGCCGTGACTGTAAACAAATAAGTATTATGTGAAATGTTCTTCAGGCACGTGAGTCTTTCTTTACACACATAAATTATTACAATAAAATAGTATTTGATTACTACAAGTGCAAACAGCGTAATATTATGTACATATTCAGAAATTGGCAACACGTGGTTATGTTTTAGGCCTAACCTACAAATTCAACACAGGTCAACTTAAAAGGGAGGCGAGCTTTAGTATGGATATTATTAAGGACGCAGTGGTGATGCGTCAACGTGGCCTCTCCTTCCCCTCCTGAACTTACGACAACACAGCACCAATATCAACATCACTAGCATCAGTATTGAGGATGAACTCTCCTTACTGTTTGGTGGTGTCAATATTTTCTTTAATCTCACGAATGCAGCCTCACATTCAGAGGTCCAATGAAATTTTCTTCATGCCTCTGTTAAATCATGCAGTGGTTTAATAATTGTTGCGAACCCAAAACTGTGGTAATTTGCACACACGCCTAGGAAACTTCTAATTTCAGTTTTGCCAGCTGGTCGAGGCCAATCTCTGATGGATTTAGTCTTCTCTGAATCTGTCTCTATCCCATGGGCCGACACTACCTGGCCCAAGAATTTATCTTTCTGCTGAAACAGATTACATTTCTTAGGGACCAATTTCAGGTTGGCGGCAGAAATTTTCTAGAGCACAGCATCAAGGTGTCAGCTGTTCTTTGAATGTTCTGCCGTGACGAAAATGTTGTCTAGGTAAATGACAGATGTCTACTGAGAGCACATTTTCCATTAGACGTTCAAAGGTTGCAGAGGCACTGCATAGCCCAAATGGCATAACTTTAAAATGCCAGGTTCCTTTTCCTTGGGTACAAAATGCAGTCTTTTCACGCTCCTCTGTAGCCACTTCACACTGCCAATACCCGCTCTTCAGGTCCAAGGGAGGTGCAGAACCAACTGGCTCCTGCTAGGTTGTGTAAGGTGTCGTCTCTCCTAGGCAGAGGGTAAGAATCATTTTAGGTCACATCATTTAGCTGGCAGTAATCAACACAAAATCTCAAAGATCCATCTTTCTTCTTTAATAACTTAACCGGAGAGGGCCATGGGCTGACTGAGGGTTCTATAACATCTAGGTCCTCATCTCTTCTAAGATACTATGACGCCATACCTGCCAACTTTTCAAAATGACCATCAGTAAAACTTTTCCAGAATGGCACATTTTTTCGTAAACTGCACGCGGCAATTTTTGTGCCAAATCATATCAGTCCCTATGTCTTATAAACTATACACATAATAACACGTACTATATTTTTAACATTTATTTGTTTTTAAAGTAAGCCTAGTTATCAATACCTAAATATGTAAAAACAATTGTTTGCCAAATTATACTTTGAACAATTTCCTGTTCACTTAATACTTTGAAAATCCATCATTCTTTTATAATTCAAAATTTACACTTGCATCTTTAAACAACCTGCAAGCACAGTTACAAGTATAAATAGTTTCACAAAGTTTTATATAAATCTCAACTAGTTTTGTTTATTTCATGTGGCATGAAATAGCCTAATACCAAACTGGATTGTGTTTTGAGTTATTAAATACTGTAAGGCAATATTCAGCTCTAGTTACAGCACCTTCAAAGCCTACTTATGAAAATTCATGTTTAATTCAGCGATTTCCACGTAAGCCTGTAACTTCAAATAGTAGTTACAGTAAGGTGCTTAATACCATCTTCCATAAATTACTAATAAACGTCGCGTAAAAATTACGGCAGTAGTAAATATGAACAGTTCATTTATATCATACAAAAATATTATTATTGTACGTATGCTTCACAATAAGAGAAAATAATTTTTCTTTCAAGTTCGCGACTGTAGAAACACGCGCGCAATGCATATTTCTAACTTCAAAATTTCGTTGCATCATATTAATTACAACGGCGAAAATTTTTTTTTAGATCCAAAGTTAAAAATTCAGCATCCAAGAACACAAAAAAGCGTTGGCTTGGATAAGAAACAACACATTTGTTGTTTAAAAACTCCTAACACGCAAATCGTCATCTTTTAACAGCCCGTAGGCCTACAAGAAAACCACATATTGGCTGTTAGCTATAAAATACGCCAATAAGAAACTGGGAACAAAATATATACCAAATTTTGTTATTTGTTCCTGCAGTGTTCATTGTGACCAACCTCTGAATCAACAGTAAAAACTGATTTTATGAATGTTTATGCACAACAGCAGAGAGAAACAACACTGTAAAACACGTTTCATGTTGGTACGCTTGCGCAAAACATATTTGTCCGCTATTCATTTGTAAATAATGGCAGAAATGTACCCATAACATTGTTGAACGTCCCGAAATCTGTAAAATTTTCTTGTCATCCGTAAAACCGTAAAATGTATGTACTTCCGTACATTTTACGGACAATCTGTAAAAGTTGGCAGGTATGTGACGCTGACTCGTTGGACGTCGGGGAAAATATGACGCACTGTGGCATCGGAGAGGACATCGTCGAACCTTCCCCAAAGGTGGAGTTCTGGAGGACCTACTTCTCCCCATGGGATGTGGACTTAAGTAGGCACTGCCCTCCACAATCAGAGTCAGCTTTTCCCCAACGAGCGGTCAAACTTTGGGTTAACTGGAAACTATGACGTGAACTAACCCGATGATGGGGCGGGGGGTAGCTGTTATCCTTTCTCCTTATTGTTGCTGCTGGCCTGGATGAGCTGCAGGAGTGTAGCCATACACTGGAGGTCACGGTGCAGGAGGTCGCAGCGTAGGGCTAGTTTTCGTCCTCATCTGACAAGGTTGAACAGGAACGGCTGTAGCAGGAACTCTCTGGCGAGAAGGATTCCCGGGAGTAAAGGTGAGGGTTTTGATGTGTGATGCTGTAGTGGGGCATGAGGGTGACAGGACTGATTTGGGAGGGGTGACAGGAAGAGGTTCGAGGAGTGGTGGCATCTCCAGTGACCTGATGAGCAGGACAACACTCTCCACAGTCTCTCCTCGACTTTCAGCTGCAGCAACGTCCCTGTGTGCCGTGTAGATCCCTGTGCAGGGGTTTGGTGTGGCCAGAACTTACTTGGCCAAGTCCACTAGCTTGGCACGAGCGGTCTGACTTTGGCCTGCCCTATACTTGGGCATACCTTGGAATAGTTCAACTTTGTAGAATAGTTAGAGAAGTTACTTGAAAGGAGAGCAGGTGTCCTGAGTAACTGTGTCAACAAACTATAGGGTTTCAAAAGGCCAACAGGATGAGCAAAAGGATATCACTCGTGAGTTCAGATGACGTGTCTCACGTTGAGGAACTATTGAGTCCAATGCAAAGCACGGCAGCTGTCCCAGCCCTCTGTTTCCCGCACGGAACTCGGCTCCTTAACGCAAACCACGATTTCTTGTCTCGGGCTATGCGCTTGTGGCGGATGCCGGTGTGGCGAACCTCCTTTCTGAGAGACCTGCCCAGTGTAGTGCTGTCCCACCGCTGATGAGAAGACAAGACGGGGTAGATAGACGAGGCGACAGGTCCCAGAACAAGAGTTAGCTTGCCGGTCTCCGAGTTTATTTTACTTTACAGACCCAAACTAAAGTATACTCAAAGAGAATTGAATTGGGAGTGGGTAAAAGAAAGGAGCAGGGAGCGAAGTGCTAAAGCAGACAAAAGGGAAGGTCCGTTTTAAATGTGTTTTATTGCTCCTAAAGAACAAAAAAACCACCCTGTGCCGAGTCGTTTTGCCGTGAGGCAGCGGAAAGCAGCAATAGAAAAGCACTAGTGCCCATGGGGAGGTCAACGCTGTTGACATAGGCTCGGCTTGACGTCTTGCTGGCTTGTGTTGAGGTTGATTCTGTTTTTCTTTCATGCGACGGGCGACTTCTCGCGGACTCGTTCCGTCGAAGGGCAGCGGACGCTGAAACCCTCTTCTTTCCGATGAGAAAAAGTTGTAAGAACAACTAGCAGAATAAGCTTAGCAGAGAAATCTGCCAGGGTTTTGAGTGCAAAGTCTCAGCCGGCGCAGCGAGGCACTGATGACTCAGGAACACTGTTGCTCGATGACTGGAACACAGCTTGAGAACCACTCGGCTTGAGCGCAGGAACACTGCCGGTCTCGACGACCCAGGAACACTGCTGTTCGACGACTGGAACACTATCTGTCTCGGCAAAAGTTGCATCTTTTATACACACACTGATGGGTGTGGAAATGACGAGTGAGCTCTTGATTGGCCGGCCGTCATGGAGGCAGGAGTGCGCAGGTTCGATACGCGCCCGAGGTGGCTGGCGGCAGGGGTTGCTTGTAGGGGTGGTAACCCTCCCTTCTGAGCTCAGCTGCGTGTGCAGCGGGTAGCGTTTATCCAGGCGGTGCACGGTAATCCAACAATGCCATCCTATCTGCCTCAGACAAGGACGTGAAAACACTAGTGGAGGATGCAACACACGCGAAATATTAAGGGTGCTGCCTAGTGCGGAATGCACGGAACATGTTCAGGGTAGCAGGGAGAGATGGGACAAGCTGTGGGAGAAGGAGAAGGGAACTGGCTTAAGGCAAGGCGGAGGCTGGGAACCACGAAACGATGCTACGCATCATGCGTCAACTATCTACAGTCTTGTGTGACGCTAGAGGCAGTCTTCTAGAGGGCTGTATTATTGGGTGGGCCTCGCATGTATCAATTCGATGGAATGTGACATTGGTTCTACCTATGTCATTTGGCCCACACGAGAAGGCATTTTGATTCATCTGTAACAGTTCAGCTACTGCTTTCCCCTGTTACCAGTTTAGATTTTCTTTTGTTTTTTTCAAGATCTCCTCTAATGACTAAGGCAATACACCCTCATTGTTAGCTGGCTCTGAGACTTCAGGAGTATTGGGCAGGATTTGTGAAACCTGCTTACAAACTCCTATTATGGCGCCCACTCAAGCTTGACTGCTCGGTCAGACGAGTTCATCACCCTGACCAGCAAACTCATATAAAAATATAAAATTATGATTTTGCCCCATTTATTACCAGCGTTTTTTTTTCTGATACTACATGTATACAGTTTAGTCAGATGGAAAGTACGATGGTGCGCTGTACAAACCGAGCCAATTTGCAACTGGCATGGTAAAATTAAATTTGTTTACTTCAGAATTCAGATAAGAGTGAGCGGAGAATAGTATCCCAAATATATGCTTCCCGCTCTGGTATACAGACTTGCACTGAAACCAAGCTATGTACCACTTTCATTAAATAACATGAAATGTTATATCATGATTTTTATTTACTCTTACATTTATGCTTTTTAGGTCAATTTTAAAAATAATAGTGCTGTAAAAGACTTACCTCACACTTAAATGGTTTCTCTCCAGTGTGTGTTCTTTCATGTATTAATTGAGACTCCTTCGATATAAAACCCTCATTGCAGAACTGGCATACAAATGGTCGCTCACCAGTGTGGAATGAACGTTCATGATACTTCAGAGAGCTCTTGTTGGACAGTTTCTTGCCACAAATTGAGCACTCAAACAACTTTTCTCCCGTATGCGTTCTCATGTGACTACTGAGGGATTCCTTCTTTGCAAACAGTCTCTCACAAACCTGCCAAAATCAATAATGTTACAAGTTACCATGTAATATTTAAATTATTTACATTAGTTTACAAATTGTATCTACAAAAATTTTCCTTAATTTTAATAATCTTCAGTACTGAATATTTGGTTACCAAGTCAATATGTGTTGATTATAGTTCATTTTTATCTCAATATTGTTATACACCACTTGCTACAGAATTCTAAAAGACTAAAGTAAAAAAAACTATACTTAAAACAATATCATATGCAAAAGTTAGTTTAAAAAAACTGAAATGAGCTATAAAATATTTTATACCCAAAAATTTAAAAAAAAAAAAAATTTTCATTATTAAAAATTGTCACAAAATATCACTTTTTCATCTACAATTCCTTGCATTTATACCAAAATTACTTTTTTTTTAGAACTGATAATAATAGACATTTAGCATTTTTAGGTTACCCACAATTTCCTTGACACTTCCTTAAGAGGGCGTTGTACATAATTCAACGCTTAAAGCATTAATCTATAACTGTACGTTTCTTGAAGCCAATTTGCGAAAATTAAACAATAGCAATCCTAGACAACAATTTTAGCCAATGTTTAAAACAAAATTGTTTCCAGTGTTACGAACTTCTAAGGCACAATTTCTGACGCTGGAACCTTGTGCATTTTAACTGTGGCGCAAGAGATCACGCGTAACGAATTAGTAATTCTGGATAAATATTTACTCGTAAAGTTGGTAAGTACCATTATCTAGGATTGTCATTGAGTATTTTATCCATATTTACTTCGAAAAAAGTGTAGAAATCAATTGATGTTTTCAATGTTTCTTTATCTACCATGCACTCTTAAACCAACAAATTTCTTAATATTTAGTTAAGTCTCTTCAAACACTGAATCCTTTCTTATCTAAATCTCTATAAAATTTTTTAAACCGAACAATGTTAAAGCAGTACATCTATATATTTTTTTTTTCAAAACTAGTGTGTAGGGTATTACACTTAAAAAATTATGAAACATGCGATAAATTGTATTTTTTCTCAATGCCACTAACATGCAGAAGATAAGTTGGATGGCGTTATGCATCAACCAGCTAAGTGACATTTTTCAATAATTGAGCTGAGCACACCATCTGTTGACCGAGTGGTCAAATTACATGTTGTCAAATCTTTGTTCGCAATATAAAAAAAACTACGGGAAAAAAATCTAAGCGCCATTCATCAAATGTGGGTTACGATGTTTTGCATAACTCGGCTATCTGCCTCGCCGGTTTCGGTTTCTCGAAAAGCGATGTATCGAGTTTCGCATCATCCGGCTAAGCGACAGTTCGTATTACGTTGCCAGTGTTGGATGCATTGTTGGTTTATTAAAAGAAGTAAGTTTTAGGCTGCGTCAGTCGTGATTAGGTGTTGATACTGTATGGTGACGTTACGAGGTTTATTCCTAATAATGGCAACAAGACTTCAACAAATACTTGCGTTATCAAGTGAGGAACAATATCTGCCAGAGATTGAGAAAAGGACAGAAAATGAAATGGCCTGTATACCAAGAGTAAGTTCCTGTTACATTATTTAATTTACACATTACATGCATAAATTAAAGGACAAAGCAGAAGAACATGCACCAAAATATACGCTTTGGCAGATATCCAAGTCTGTAAACAGTTTTTTACCCAGATGCTTAGAATATCTGGGGATAGAATTGATGGCTGTCTGAAGAAAACACAAAGCAGGCAAATTATCAAGTACAACAGGGGGAAATCTGGTGGAGTTAATAAACTGAGTGAAGGCACAGTGAATGAAGTGGTCAGCCACATAAACAGATTTCCCAGGTATAAATCACATTATTGCAGGGCACAGACCAGTAGTGACTTTCTCCCACAGCATATCACCATTCAGGTCATGTATGACCTCTACAAAGATGAAAATGCGGAACCTGTGTCGCTTTTTTTTTACAAGAAGATATTCTATTCTAAATTCAACTTACGGCGCAAAGCACTGAAAAAGGAAACGTGTAATGTTTGTGACACTCTGAATACACAGGTGAAAGATCATGAAGCACCTGACCTAAGGTAAAAGCTGGAGGTCCATCAGGAGGCAGCAGAAATGGCACGTGCTGAGATGAAAAATGATATGAAGCATGCTACAGAGTCCACAGATTTGGCGGTTCTGACTTTCGACCTTCAGCGAACTCTACCTTTACCACGAATTTCCACCAACATTGATTTTTACAAATGGAAATTGTGGCTCTACAACTGAGTGATTCATGATGGGAGTTCAAAGAATGGCTACTGCTATGTCTGGGTGGAAGGGCAGGCTGGTCGTGGAGCACAAGAAGTAGGCTCGTGTCTTTGAAAACATGTGATGGAACTGCCCGAAGGAATGAAACATTTAATACTTTGGTCAGATTCCTGTGGAGGACAAAATAGGAACATAAAGCTAGTTCTCATGATGAAAGCGGTCTTAGCATCACATCCAACATTATAAACAGTGGAAATGAAATTTCCAATACCTGGGTACAGTTTTTTGTCCAATGACGACGAATTTGGAGACACTGAGTGTGCTTTGAAGCTGCAGCAACGATTGTACACCCCTGGTGATTACATACAAGTAATGAGAAACTGTTGTAGCAAAAACAAACTGACCATAATCGAGATGAGGAATGAGGAATTTGTGAGATCTGCTTGTTTGGAAAAGAAAATCACGAACAGAAAGAAGGACATTGAAGGTAAAGGTGCAAGTTGGCTGAAAACAAGAAATATCGAAATTGAGAAGAGTAAATCATATTCCCTTGTTTTGAGAACGTCCTTCAACAGCATAGGTCAAGAAGTATGCTTGAAAAAAATTAATTTGTCACGCCTTGGCGCTCGAGATGTGAGTGGTGATCATCTAGTACCATTGTGTCCTAATGACAAGGCAATATCTGCACCAAAATTAAGTGATCTCAAAAGTATGATGCATCTCATCCCAAGTGACTGCAGAGATTTCTATGATAAACTTTACACTAGTGGTGAAACTTATGAAGATATTGATGGTTTTGGTGAAAGCCTGGATTTCACATTACAAAATGAGAGCGTATCAAGAACACTGAACTTTCAGTAGTTACTAATTGGAGTTCATTTATTATATCATTTTATTTTGATGTCATTGTGTATATCTTAGGAGATATAAATTGGTGAAAATGTAAATAAATTATTTTTGAACACTGTTAATGGCCTCCATTATAGTATTAATAATATCTCTTATGCCGTTGTTTGCAAATTACAACAATGTTACGGAATCATTCAGTGGCAAATGTACACAAATTGTTGTTCCATAACACAATAATCTATAATATTTTGCATCAACAAGCTAACTACCACGCATTGGTGCTTAGATGCTTGATGCATATCTTTAACTACCATAATCGGGATTTGGTTAAGTGACATTAAAGAAAATCAATGAAACTATTGTCATTTATAGATTTTATTGTAAATAATTTACACATGGGTGCAGAGATACAGTACTGTGCCAAGCATCGACTTGATAGGACTAAAATATTTCATGTTGGCCTGTTTCTAAGCTTAAAACATTTGAACCAATTTTACTCAAAACTGTCAACTGTCGCTTAGCTGGTTGATTCATAACGCTGTCCAATTAAATGCTTGCTGTTACACAAACCTCTTTCCTGTGAAAATATTTTGTCAATATTGATGAGGTGAGGTGATTACGTTAACTTTTGCAATATTTTTCATGACATTTTATTATTAAATTTTGTTAATTTTTTACTTATCAGCAAATATTTCAAAGATAGCAAATTTGTGCGAAGTACAGTATTTTAGTGAAATATTAAAATAAAATACTTTTATTTATACAACCAAGTTAATCGAACGGTTGAAAATCTACACATTTGTTACATTTTATGGTTGGTTAGCTATAAAAACACACAAATACATATGAATGGAATAGGGCTACAAATTTATAAAATATTAGTCTTCAGAATAATTTGTTATTATTTGTTGCAGCTGTACAGTAAAACCAAGATTTAATTTACAAAAATTAATTCTGCAATATGTTGAACCTTCACTTTTTTCCATTACACCTAACCATCTAAACTGCGAGATAGATTTATTTCCATCGTATTTTACAACATAGCCTCAATATCTAACATTTTACAGCACAAAAAATGTGATAAAGTATGAATAACTTTGAGTAACTAAACATAAATACCTTGAATGTGTTCATTAATTTCACCTCTAAGATATCTATTTAAAATGCAACAATTTAAAAAAAAATTTTATTGTTTTGCTGTCAGTAACATTAATGCTGAATACATCATTTGTCCCTTGCATTTTACGTGATGTGTGAGAAAATTCATTAAGGCAGTGTTCCAGTTCAGTCAGTAATGGCAGTATCAATTCTTGAAACTCACTTTTACGGCGAGAATCAATTTTGTTGATTCATGTACAAGCAATATCTCAAATCAGACAGTATTCTATGGACCAT
Organism: Medauroidea extradentata; assembly: GCA_003012365.1. NCBI lineage: Eukaryota > Metazoa > Arthropoda > Insecta > Phasmatodea > Phasmatidae > Medauroidea > Medauroidea extradentata. The sequence goes on along the minus strand of PNEQ01062438.1, from coordinate 15,420 downwards.
GTCAAAAATTGCACAAATTCTTTCATAATTTCACAAATAATTGCACATCACAAAAAACAGGTGTGTGTACTTGTTGTACATATATGTCCAGTATCAACAAGATAGATCTAAATCATAAATATTTATAAATGAGAGCTGATTGGCCATGAGAAGATAAAAAGCCTCATCATGAATTCCAGACTGCGGGTTTTCTATTGCACTCTGTAAAATCCAGAAGTTCGGGAATGGCATAGAAAGTATGCTGTGATAACATATAGCACTGAAGGATTAGCTTTTTTTTTTTTTTTTGTTTATCATGGTAGTTAAGGGTATTCTTTTTTCTAATTGTTGTGTAGGGTTTTTTTTGTAGGGATTTATTCTTTTGACACATTTTTTGGCTTCTTAGAGTGTTGTGTATGGTTTTTTATTAAGTATAATACTCCTGGTGACTTCTAGAATATTCTAGGTTACAGGATGGTTCATCTAAATTTCAGGTCTCAGTAGGAGTCAACACAACTTCACAAACTCTGTACTAAACTCTCCACTCTACCTCCTACCTAACCCCACTTACCACATCACTCACCTTCCTACATTCCAATGCTTTTTACAGCATGTAGTATAGAATAAGTGCATGTACACTCACAATTTTCCCATTATTTCAAGCTCATTATTACCAGTAATAAATTTTAAAAAATTATGTAAGTGTGCACTATGCCTGTACCATTAATCATGATGCATGTTGTTTAAATTCTTCCTGATAAAAAATTTGGCATGATTTTTAAAATATTTCAATACGTACTTAACTAATTACCTAACTTTTTACTATACACATGACTGTATATGAAATATTAAATAGTAGTAATTGTAAATAAAGGCATCGTCTACACCAGTTTTCAACATCATATTTTTATATTTATATTTGTACCAGATATTTATTTCCTTATTTTAAACATAAATTGTGATGAAATTTTGCTCTCATTAAATTTTTTATCTCTCATAGTTTTCGCATAGTGACTAACAAACGTCAAAATTTGCATTTTACGGTTTTATGTACGCCACTAAAACAGACTGACATACCAAACTGAAAAAATTTACAGTGAATAATGATGTTGTCAGCTAAGTTGTCTTCTATATGAAAACAAAAAAAATTAAATATTTTTGTATAGAAAAATAAATAAATAAATGCTGAAATTTTAAATTAAAATCACAAAGTTTACTTTTTTGTTTTTGTATAGGAGATGACCTGGCGTACAAGATCATTATTCACTGTAATTTTTTTTTTCAGTTTGGTAAGCAAGTTGGTTTTAGTGGTGTACATAAAACCGTAAAATGCAAATTTTGACGCTTACGAGTCATTACGCAAAAACTATGAGAGATAAAAAATTTTTGTAAGAACAAAATTTAGTCACAATTTATGACTAAAATACAAAGAAAAAAAAAGAGACTGCTACTAATATAAAAATTAAAATATGACAAAAAATTATGTAGACCGCACCTTTAAGGTTGTTCAAGTGGGGAAAAATCATTATTTTGTATTTGCATAAAACTGTTATAGTTTTGTAGACGTTACTTGGGAGTACATTTTCCTCATACAAAAAAAATTTAGCTCAGCCAGTTTTCCCATAATGGCATTTCGAAGTCTGCATCTAGTTGTGTGTCTTGCCCTGTATAAATGAGCTTGCTACACACATAGCCACTGGCGGACTCGCATAACGAACATTTTTTCATTCCAAAATGTGACCTTTCTGAGGGAATGTACTGCTTCCACTATAGGCATCTTCGTACAGCAAGAGAGACTCATCAACAACAATATCCCTTTCACGAATGTACAACTTTATGAATTTTTCATTTAGGTCCAAAATAACAGGCCAGATTGTATGCAGCTTCTGATATGAATGTGTCTCATCAAAACTTACATTGTCAAAAAAAATTTTTTTGTCTCAACAAACCAAAATGTTTGTAGGTCACAATTTTTGGAAATATTTGTGTCGTCAAAAGGTCATTCGATGACCAGTATAGCTCAAAACTAGGCTTCCACACAATGCTCTGCAAAATCATGACAGCAAAGAAAACAAAGTTCATTTACACTTGTATTTTTCCAATTTTTGCAGTTGCATTGTTGCGCATACCTGATGGTCTCGTCAGTGATAAGTTGCACGAGAACTATATCAAAAAACATACAGAAAAAATCTCAAATACTGTACTCATTATCTGTGTTGAAATGTACGCCACTTGTGCCAGCAATCATATCGTGGAGGTGAGGCAACACTTACATTACACCACTGCCGCACTGATGCAATCGCTTGATTTCCGTTGTCCTCGGAACTTGAGCTGCAGCTGTCAGATTAAATTTCATCACCACTTTCTGACCCACTATCAAAGACATCGCTATCAGAATCTATTTTATTGCTCACGTGATAGACCGCATCTGCACGATGTACAACACATTACACGTCTGAACAGCAACTGAAAATGCTAGTGTACATAAAAATTAGATAAAAGAGTGGGGGGAAAAAGGGTTCCAAAAAGTAAGAAAAAATACTTCCTGTGTAGTGTTACACAATTCCCTCAATTTAAACTTGCAGCACAAGACTCATAATCCAAAATACATTTTTTCCACAACGCAATTACAGTAAAAAGTAACATATTAGTCAGAGCTGCACTCTAGTACCCTAACAAAAATATTTTTTTCCATGCAGACTGTAATGCCATATACAATTTACCACAGTAAACATGCAAGATAAGACCAAACTCGAGAGAAACAACGAGTATGAAAATTATGTTGCTACCTGAGTATACTCGGTTGAGTATTGATTCGTGCACATGGTTTTGGCAGAGATAATTCAGTGAACCAGTTAAGGGGTTAAGAGTCTTAATGTAAAACAATTTGCCTATAAAAGGAAATCAATATTTCATTTTAAAAAAAAATCAGTTATATGCCTGCGATAGTTGAACACGAATATTAAGAGGAAAAATGAATTTTGAAAACAATTTTATTTTTAAGGGGTGAAGTAGGGTACATACTTCTGCATCCAAAACAACACAATTAAGACAATTTTTTTGGTGGTAATGCAACTAAGACAAATTTTTTGTAACCAAGACTTATTGCAGTATGGAGATTAAACTTGTAACTCCTAGAACAAATTCAGTCTAGTAATATGCATCTCATTGTAAAACGTAAAGTTTGCAGATAATTTGTCAAATCCTTAATTTGTTATACGAAACTGGATAATTTTAACTGAAGGTGACACAGACTCTCAAATTTAAAAAATATCCTTTATTGTTTACATAAAATATAACAAACAAATTCAAAGTGGACTGGTTGGTAGTTTTCATGCCACTACTACTTTAGCAGAATTTAATGCTTAATTTTGGACTGTACTATGCACATGAAACAACCTTAGTAGTAACCAAAAGCGAACTAAAGAAATAATCACAAAAATCACATATACCACGATTACTAAAATTATCTTAAGCCTAAGTTTTCCACTATGATAAAAAAAAAAACAATAAAAATAATATTTACAATACTCACCTTGCATTTATATTCTTCTTCCAAATTGAAGTCATCCAAGGAATTCTTGATACTCAGCTCCACTTCCTGCTGAGAGTGAGTCTTGCGATGATTTAGCACTGCTCCTAGTGTTGTGAACTTAATGTTGCAGACCTATAAGAAAAGTCACAAGGCACATTAGACACTGAATCCTAGGTGCAGTCAAGATTTGAAGCCAGCAGGGATTTTCAGTTCAATAAAATTTTACACATTATAGGACTATATATTAATTGAGATTCAAATTTATATATAATTCAAAAAAGCTACAAAGGCCTATATTTAGATTAATGTTGGCAAAAAATTAAGTTAAAATAAATACAGTAACATCTTAAGAAATGAAATTTTACATACATGGCATTACATCTCCAGAACATATTGTTACAAGTTTGGAGCATAAACTTTTCATGTGGGCAATTCCCATGAGTTCTTTTGGGATAGAGGTCTTAAAATTAGAAATAAAAGAGTTAAATCAAGTACTGGACTTAATAGCTCACAAAGCTATGAAAAACACAAAACAATAATCAACTATAACTCTCACAACACAATTAATTACGCACACAACTAGTACTGTTCCACAGAACGTTAATTAACTTAAGACAATTAAAGCACAAGAATATTTACCATTAATCAATTAAAGACTACAAATCACAATAAAAGTTCAGTCATATATCCAATCAACAGTCTCTTAAATAATGACTATGTACAACCTTAACAGTCCTAAGGGAGGATGGCTCACCATGTACAGCGCAGCACCCAGAGTGCACCACTGTCTTCACTCTAGAAGTCTTCGGTTCGACTCCCATCGCACACCTCTTCTTCACCTGTCGACCCGCAGCAGAAGCCCTCTTGTCTCACCCAGTACTGCTCCGAAGGTATGTGCCTATAGCCTCGCAGTAGACTCCGACATTACCAAGACGTCTTCCTGACATCACGAAGATGTCTTCCTGACATCACCAAGATGCCCTCACCAGTCTCTCTGCACAAGCTTAGCACCTCCTCCGAGCAGGACCAATAGCGAACTCTCGAAGCACTTCTTCTCTTGAATCACCAGGTAGACAGTCCCCTCAAGTCACCAGTTACTGCCCTCCTCGACACAACACCGTCAGTGTTGTTCTCCACAGCTCACCACCTCTGCAGCACTCCAACACAACACCACAAGTGTTGTTCATCCTTCCTGCAGCCCGCTGGCGTCACAGAGCCTCGACACCGACCACTGCCGTCGTGCTGCCATCCTCGAGACGCCATACCTCGTCAGCTCAGTCATGCTGACACACAACACCTTAGTGTTGTCTGTCCCTTCTGCAGGGCGCTGATGTTACTCAGACTCGACACCGACTACCGCCGCCATGTTGGCATCCTCAAGACGCCACACCTCGTCAGCTCCGCCGATGTGACATCAGCCTCGACGCCGTCGTGTTACCGCCCCCTAGGCGCTGGCTCCTCATCTCTGCGCCGCTGTCAGTGTCTTCTCTCGGCCCGTCACTTCTCACGACGTCCATCGTCGTCCCAGTGGCAACGCCGCTCCTAAGGGTACTTCCTCACACCACTCTCGGTCTCACTTCATCTTCACGACTCACTACTAAGACTCCACAAGACTATCACCTCCCGACTCCGCACAAGACTGACTCTCCACGACTGTCACTTCTCACTGTCTGACTGACTCATGTTGCGCAGTACAGAGACTTTTATACGGCCCCTTCAATGACGTCAATGGCTGATGAAATATGGTGACCTGAAGTCTAAAAATAGACATTACCTCGGTCGTACTTGTTGATAGTCACGTATTCGCACTGGCGTCATCGGGGAAACCCAGTGACGTCTCTCGGGAGATGCGACATAGCTGCGAAAACCGATGACATCACTGGTTGACTCATAGGGCTGACCACCCAGCATGATGTAATGTGCCTGCTGCCCAGCCAACACGCAACAATATTACTACTGCTCCTGTATAATAACTACTGTAGGCTTTGTGAATTTACAGTCCACATTGAAAATACTACATGAAAAATTGTTTTTATTTATTTATAAACATTCAGAGTGCATCCTCTCCCCGAACATCTGCAAACCGCTGATAGAGACTACGGACTCACAAGTCACAAACATATTTTTAATCAAGTTTTATTGTGTTTGTCTTCACATTATTCTATTCCTGTGGTCTTGTGAACATATTTTTTTGTCACTATCTAATGATATTTTTTGCATATCTGTTATTTTATTGCTATCAACTTGTGAGCAAATTTCTAACAAAGTTTATAGATATCTTCCTTGCACTATTTTTATCCTAGTGGTCTCGTGAACTGTTTTTAATACATTAGAATCAATATTTCATTGCATAATTTTATTGGGATTTTAACTATATTTTAATGTTAGCTGGCATACTTTAAATCAGTTAAAAAATATTTCCCATTACTTTACTGTTGTCACGTGACCATATTTTAATCAGTTTTAACTGTGGTTTTTTTTAAACAAATTTATCACAATTTTATCTACTTCATTTTATTGCAGCTTTCTTGGCATTACTTTATTGCTGTAGACTTCCAAGTGTAGTTTATTGTGTTTAATGTTGTTTCCTTTCCAATAATTATTTTTCGTTGTGGTTCTGCAACCAAATGTTAACCAGTTTTTACAACAGTTTTCATTCCATTATTTTCGGAGGTATTCTCTGCTTCATTTTATCCTAATTTACTTGGCGTGGTTGCATTTGTGTGGACTCACAATAATATTTTTATCAATTTTTACTGTCATTCATCTTGCATTAATTTAGCCTACTAGCTTCGCAAACGTATTAATCAGTTTTTATCCTGATTTTATTCATATTTTCCAATAGAATTTGTTTTATGTTACAGAACATGAGGGAGAAGGAAGCAAATAGTACAGCGGTGTTGTCACATATGTTGGCGTTGCGCGCGCTGCACTGTCTGACTCGCCCGGCATGTGTTTCAAAGTTATTATAGCCAAAATTTTGAACAAATGACTTACCTTTTATTTGCTTCATAGCTGCACCATACAGAATTGTGATAACTGCGTATGTTATTGTTTAATGCCGACAAAAATATTTTATATAGCGTTTGACTTAGCTTACTTCCAGTTCTAAAATATTTATTTTTATTTCAGGGTTTTGCGAAAATGTCATTACATTATCGATATCATTAGATGTGATGTAGTTAGAATGGAGATTTACTGTACAAACACATACCCTTAAGATAAGACAGTAACAAAGGACAATATAGTAGCTTGCAAATAGACAATATTTGTGAGACGATAAAAAATCTTTTACATACTAACACATGAAACTCTTAATGGACTTGTGACAGAACAAGCAAGGTGGTGAGGATACATACATCCTTCCGATGGGTCAGATTGAAACAGGTAGACATAATTACACTTTGACTATCATGGCAACATAAATTGTGATGATTAAATGTAAAAGAGGCAGTGTTTAGTTTGTTTATAAGTAATAGTTTAGGAGTAGAGTAGCAGTTTAAAAATGTAATGTTTTACCATATTAATTATAACTTTTCAGATAGTAAACTATCATGGAATTCAGTGAGTGAGAAAGTGTGTTCATTATATACCTGATGTAGGAATTTTTAGAGCAACGTTATTAAAAATGTTAGAAGTGTGAATTGTATTCAAAAAAGTTTTGTGGAATAAAAATGGAGTGTGTAGTACATTTCTTCTTACTTGCAGAGATATTAAAGGGATTTTGATGTGAAACATGTCTGAAACGTAACAGTTGATACTTCCTTTTTTCCCTGATGTAATGGAATCTGCAAGATCAAGTTATTCTAAACAATGAAGTAATATTAAAATTTTGTGTCAACTGACTGGAATCTGGGTTAGGTAGTAACACAGTAGATAATGAATGTAATTAATCCTAATACTTCTGATGCTAATGTACTCAATATGAAGGTGACAATATAATTTTTGGTCAAGGAGAATGACAAGGTTACAAACATTCTCAAATTTTTCCAAGAAGCTTTTATTAATTATATAATTTTGTTTATTAAGTTCCTTTTTCTGGTGAAAATGACTGAGTTGGTTTTGTTTACACTTAACTTCATTTTGTTGTGAGTATACCAGGCATCAATTGAATTAATGTCATCTTGTAGGAACACAGTCTGCTAGAGATATGATGTTTTTAAGGCATCAGCAAAGATAAATATTTGGGAGTGGTTGATTAGCTGTGTTACGTCATCTACGAATGTTAAGTATAAAAAGAAAAAGACAACCACTCTCCGGAAGTGACTGGAAGTTTAATGGATGTTTTCTGTAATCTTGTATTTTAACTGAAAAAACCTTTTTGATAGGTTAACTGGAAAACAATTTAATATATAGTTAGAATTAAGTCGAAAGACTTCAAGTTTTTTAATCAGAATATGGTGACTTACTATGTGTCGAATGATTTAGATTAGTTAAATATTTTATCACATCTACTTAATTACGAGATATTGCGTCACTATATACCATGAAAATAAATTCAGTTCAATTAATTACTGATAATTTTGGGGGGATATCTCCATGTTGGTGTTTAACAAAAATATACGTTTTGTGTGGAAAATAAGACGTCTATAGCTGTGTATGTTGTGGATATTGCCTTTATATAATGAATTGAAATAACTGTAGCTTCTTTCCTAACTGATGAGAATGATTCAGCTAGAATGCCCTTAGTAAAAAAAATATGAGTTAAAATAAGTGCCACAATGTCCAAGCAGCCTTTGACTATGAATTTTAGGATTTTGTCGTGTCCAGACTAGAATGATGATTTAATATTTTCATGCTCCAAAGTACTAGACAACTGTTATTTAAGTTTACTGGCTATATAACTGGATAAATATATTTGCTTGGACTACATCCTTAACCTTGAGCTGGGTGGTTGGTCAGGGTTGGGTCCTTAATGGTAGGTTTGGTTGGTTGTGTTTCGTTTTTAGTTTTATTTTTACAGTTTGCTAGATTTTGGTCTGATTATTTTGGTTTGGCTTCCCTTTTCTTTGAGGACGTCTGTCGGCCGAAGTTTGTTTTGCTTCTCCCTGTCTGTAGTGCTTCAGTCTTGGTGTGTTCACCTTTCTGGTCAAATGGGGGGGTGTTGGGTAGTTATCTCGGGGCATCTTGAGTCGCTCCTTCAGTCGGGTCTACCTCTCTAACTGCCGTGGAGGGGCGGCCTTGATGGGAGGGGTGTCTCAGGGGTCTTGGCTGTGAGAAGGGGTAAATAGGGGGGGGGGCATAAGTTTTGCTTGGTAGGAGGAGGGAGCGAGCGACCCTCATTCGGGCAAGGTGAGTTGAATGAGGAGGTAACTGGCAAGGTGGACGATCTGTGAGTGTGTGATCCGACGAAGCCTATGGTATTTGACTCTGGAAGATTCTTCGTCCTTTCTGAAGGGGTGATCGCCCAATTGCTCTTGGGCTTAACAGGGCTCTTAACAAGAGGTTTGGATGGCCCGTTTGCAGCCAAAGTATGTGGCTGATGACCAGTGGTCGCCGAGAATCTGATGAAGTGGTGAATCGTCCCGATTTTCGCCTTTTTCTTGTGTGGGGAGGGTGGCTCTTTGAATGAGGATCCCTGCCGGAATACTTGGTTTCGAAGTAGCCGGGGAAATGTGACTCGTAAAACTTACGAGTCACCTGGAAATTGCCCATTGCAACATCGTCGGAGACTTTAAAACTTTGACCAAGTCGGTCGGAAACCAAAAGTGGGTGCACAGAGCTGGTTCGTGATTGGGGAGGAAAGGTGTTTGCATTTCCGAACAGACTATACTGAATTTGAAAGGCTTCAAGTCGTCTGTGTAGGAGGGTAACGTGTTTAACCCCTGCAGATTAGTACCATATGTTAGGGTAGTGTTCGACTCTGGTGTAAAAGAGTACAGTGTGTAAGGGCTTTGCACTTGCATGGGCAAGTTATAAAATGTGTTATTTGTAAATAATATGACAGGAAGCCAAAAAGATTACTGAAAGTGTGATGGCCTTTTTGGCATGTTGTAGGGCAAAAGCTTCTAGGTCAAGCCTGTAAAATTGACATTTAATGAAAGGTCTATGTATGGATCTGTGCTTCTGAAAATCAACTGAATTCTGTCGAGAGAGGAATTGATGTATATTATTATTGAATATAAAGCTTTAAGTTCAAAAAGTATGTGTCGTTTTCTCACTGATCTATTGCTTTCTTGTTGTGATTGCCCCGAGCGTAGGTCATGACGAATGTTTCTTGGCTTTGGTTGGGTTTGGCTCTTAGGAGCATTATGGCCGGAGATTGGCCGATGGTGCGTAGTTGAGTATTGGGCGCCTCTCGCCTTGGTAGTTGGTTCAACCTGATTCCTGATTGTATGTTGGAAAACATTTTGGCGAATTCATCTGCTATTTTTAGAATTCAGAAAAAAGTTCATAATTTACCTTCACAGTTGTTATTGAACTGATGTCATGTTTCAAAGTTTGACATATTACTGGAATTTTTTTAGATTATTTTTAATTGTATCATTTGTTATTTATTGCCAACTTAGTTATAATCTACTTTTAGAGTTCGATCGGACTTATGTCTGAAATTAGCAAAATGTTGGTAGTGATCGTATTTTGTGTTTTCTTTATTAAATTATTAATGAATAATTAAAATTTCAAAATTGAGATTAACTTGTTCGAAACACAAAAAGTATTCTTGGATAGTGGTGGCTTTTTACAGGAATTGTTTTTGACATAACTGGAGTAATGGTGTTAGTTAGGAAATTAACTTTTTCGTCTATGTTTTGGAGGTTATGTAAATATGTCCAGTTTTGCTTTAGAAGAATGGTATATAAACCTAGGGTGTCATCTTTCTCATATTTAGGTTTTGCCCAATGAGGAGGAGCTTGTTTTGTTACTATTATGTAAATTATGAAAAATTTTGATACAAAACATTGTTTTACACAAGGCACCTACTGATGGGTCAAATGAGTAATACAAGAACATCAAGTCATCAAGTAAAGCTTTAATTTCCATCTCTTCGTCACTGATTATATCACATAAAGCACACACTGAAGCAGGGCTTCAAAGACCTAACAAACGCCTCATAAATGCAGTTGCATCAACCAATTTTGTTGTGAGGACACGTAACTTCAAGCAGGTAACCATAGTGACCACTTAAAAAGGCACAATGTGCAGGTTATTTACTTTTTGTTTTCCATGCACCAATGCCCTTAATATAGGCCTAGCCTGGCATGCAAAATGTCACATCACTAGAAACTTTCTAAATTAGATATTTTAAGTATAATTAAAAGAACCTTCATGCAATAATTTGCAAATTACTATATTTTTATATTTATGAATGATGTAACGTTGGTAGCGAAGTAATTTGAAACTCTATGTAGTTAGAATAAATCAGCAGTAAAGGAAAAAATATGCAAGTGGCTGTTTTAATAACCCATTCCGATATTATCTTGGAGTGATTTAAGAAAAACATAAAAAATAAATGCAAAATGGTTGAAATGAGAATCATACTCTGCTTTTCCTTACGCAAAATCCTCTAAAAACTGCATTTTATTAATTTATTCCTTTATTAGCATCTACTTACTCCTGCCAACACACGTACATTACAGTACTCTGATAAAATTTTTTGTTAATATACTGACATTTCTACAAAAAACGTGGCTTTGTACACATTTGTAGAATTTTTGTTGATCTTCAAATATTGCCTGTTACATACATCAATTATGAGAGTGACATCATCCTTATGTTCATGCCTACTACAAAACTTAATACTTGACAGATTTTAAACCTACACTTGGCTGCTTTCCCAAAGCTGTCAGATTCATAAATCTTACTATAAAATCCATTCGGAGCAAGTTGATCAGCATGCAAACTTCAATAAGTATTAGGAGATTTTTGCTGTAAAAACACATTATACTTCATGAAAACTAGAAGAACATTCTTCAGAAACAGAAGGTATAGGTATAACTTGGTGGCCCCATCTTCCAGTGCGGATTTCACTGTAACTAATCTGCTGCTGGAGGTTTCTTGCATGTTTGCTTTTTCACCAGCATGAAACATTAACTTCACAGGTTCTCACTGTTTCAAAATTCTGTTTACAGCATCATAGAGTGATAACTATCTTGTTCTTAAAAGTTTTAATATTTTGTGGCTTTTCAGATCCTCTCTACTCATTTCTTGAAAAAATTTAAAAAGTTTCTTTCTTTTAGAACTTCTCTCCAAACAGAAACATATATCTACTAATAATCTCTACATTACCACACCAACCTCTGAAGTTTTACAGTCAGCCCGCGTCTAAGGACCAACTGCAATTGGAAAATAAGGGGGGAAAAAAACTTGAAAAAATATAAATATTAAGAATTTGTATTTTCCCACATGCCACGCACAGTTTGCCGCCCAAACCACTAGCATGCCACTCACTGTGTATGTTGTCAGCGACAGTATCAGTGTGCTAGGTGCGCATGGTAAGCTGTGCTAAGTGGGCGGGAGCAACAAGGAAGTGATGCGGTATTGAATGTGCGCCCGGCTGGCAGCGAGGGCAGCAGCATTACTTCACTCACATCCATCTTGCTTGTGCTCGCCACATACAAAAACAAAATGATTTTTACATCTCACGCAACGTTCCCTTTCCTCCCACATCGCCTGCCCACCCACCAGCAGCTTCCACGTGGAACACGTGTATTTAATTATATTGTCTTGTTTACCCACTTGCCATCTGCCCACTTCAAGCGCAAGCATGTAGGACAAGGCCTTGAAGTACATACACGATTCTGTGACCTGCAGCGTAATGTCTCCTAAAAACAAAGGCCATAGTGATTCTTCTAAACAGAAGAGAGGTCACAAAGTTCTTAGTTTGACTGACAATAAAAATTTTACCGTTACTAAAAAACAACTTGTCTGTTGTAGAAGTAGGCTGCAGATACGGAAAAAAGGAGTGTAGCATTCATACGTTATGAAAAGCTCAAGTATTAGTATTGCACCGAAAACGCCAAATAAAATTGTGCCAGTTTAATTTTATGGTGCTATATTAAAAGGAAAACTGATAAAACTATATCTTTATTATACATGTTTACAGTGATGTATAATTTTTCATTAACATGTGTGAAAAAAAATTGTGCCAAGTCTATTTTACTGTAATCAGTGATGCCATATTAAAAATGAAACTGCTACCATATCTAATAACTGTCAAAATATTTTTTTGTTTGTGCTAGTAATCCTATTCTTTTCTGTAAATTATATGCACATTGTACAAGCAAGAAGTATTATAGACAATTTCAAAATATTCACGCCTATAGTCGTAGTTGTGCTTGATCCCGTTATTTCATATGTTTGGTTGACAAAGGTAAAATAAGCATTACACACAAGAAATAGCATTATCAAATGTAATTCTATCAATGTCTGCGCAGCGTACAAGCTTGGCAATGTAGACAAGGTTGGAGAGAGACAGTGTGGTGCATCTTGCAGTGCTGTTTTGCGACATCAGTAGCCGACCACCTGGTTCGCTACGTACTGTTGCCACATCACCTACAGTGCTGCTGCCGCTGTTTTCAACATGCGCTTCACTGCACACGTTACTTTTAATTTTTTTCATATTTAAATGTTATGGGCACTTTCTGAAAATATTGGTGATCTGTACCCGCACAAATATATGTAGTACTATTTGAGTATCTGAGGTTTTGGGTTAAAAAATATTTTTAAAATTTGCATGTGGTGATTTATATAGGTAATTAAGATGCCTTCAATGTACATACACAGTTTTTGTACATCTGTGGAATTCCTGGAACAAAACACTGCGGGCCGACTGCAGTTGCTTTCTGAGCAGCTATAGGTCGTTCGGGATAAAGTGAGCACTACAGATTCAACCTTTGAAAAATATCACTAGCAGTTACTGCATATAAGTCACCATTAACAAGAGTTACTTTACTGCTTGTATGGTTGGTAGCGATTCACTGCATGTAGCTCCATGTATTTTTCTATTTGAATACAACATTAGTGAAAGAACATCAGAAGAAACCAATCTCTCTGTATTTAATATACTTCAAAATAATTATTTATGATCTTATTGACATTTCTACTTACAATATAATTAGACTTAATTGGCGCCAGAAGAAGCTATCGCCGGCCTCAGGTCATCTTGCACGATATTGCTTGTTCGCGCTTCAAACAGTTCAAAACTACACCGACAGGTGGCATCAGAGTTAATTTTTCGCAGTTTTTTCACCGCTTCGCCAAGTTGCATTATTTGCGTGTGTTTGTTTGTTGTGCATATATACACACTCAAAAGGATTGTAAATTACTATGAATATCATTGCCAAATTATGTGAGACCATCTGTATTCTGTAAATTATGTTTTACGTTTGCCAGCCTAGAAACAACATACTTTTTATTTCACATATTAAGAAACGTCACTAATTGTCTCTGTTAAGTGCGTCGCTGTTCGTAGCAGCAGAACTAAACAAAATTTTAATTCGTGAATTGTGTGTGTCATGCGATTTTAGCGGCAGTTTTGAGTTACAAATTCAAATAAAATATGCCCGCATTTACGAGATTCGTAACTGCAATAGTGCGTGTTGTAACAATTAGTCGATGGCCAGAAACAAGTACTGTAAGACGTTAACTCGCAGGTATTTATAACTAAGATTACTTTTTATTATCTCTCATATTCAGTCCCAGTGCATTTAATGAGTAGATATCGTACATAAAATTTATCAGAGCTGTTTAATGTAGTTTTAAACATTGCACGATCCTACGTAAATAAAAGCACATGGCAATATTTATGTTTACGTTCGGTGTAAAGATATACTAAACTGGCAGAAAATAGATATTAATCAGGGCTTTCTTGAGTGCTCACTTTATTCTGAATCACCTATAAGTATAACTGAATAAGATGACATATGCACCCTGATGGATGCTGCTTCTTCGCAAATGACAGAACACACTTAAATTTTCCAACAATAGTACTGAGGTTATAACCGAACAAGCAGTTTTCCTAACTAAACATTTTTCTTTCATTTCACAATCAAGGGCCCTAAAAATGCCTTCCCCTGTTATCGCCACATTCCCAATTGAACAGTAGCAAAGTTACAATTTTATCACTTTCTTCACTAAAGAATGTCAAAATTAATAGGCACAGTTTGCAATCATTCTGAATGTTACTTCCATTAGTAAACAATACAAAAAGCCCACTCTGCAGGGTTTATACGTCAATGTCTAAACAGTTGCTTTCCCAACATTACTTTCACAATCATGGAAGTTTTTGTATTGTCACAAGCATATTTTTCCGCTATTTTTTATTCTGGGAACATCACCGTGAACAAAGGTTTTGGCTGATTTGCTACCGATAGCGGGAGATTATACTCGCCTTGTGAATCGACCAGTCTGCGCTTGGGGTATACTTTTTCAATAAGTCAGTTGTATTTCTAGAGTTTCTGCTCAGTCTCTGCTGTTGTTTCTTTGTTTGCATAATTAATGCCAACCAGTGTTACTGACACTTCAGAACCAAGAGCTGGTCAGCCTAGTATCAGTTAGGTATACGGCAGGGATGATGCATTTATTAATGTCAAAAGAAAATTTTTCAGCCTAAAATTAGGCTGAATATATTTTAGGCTGTATAACTTTAGGCTGAATGACTTTAGGCTGAGTGACTGTAGGCTGAATAATTTTAGGCTGTATGACTTTAGGCTGAGTGATTTTAGGCTGAGTGACTGTAGGCTGAAAGATATTAGGCTGTATAATTTTGGGCTGAACAATTTTAGGCTGTGTGACTTTAGGCTGAATGACTTTAGGCTGAATGACTGTAGGCTGAGTAATTTTAGGCTGAATGACTTTAGGCTGAACGAAATTTTGATCTTGACTACTAAGAAACGAGAGCTGTTGTATTTTTAGGCTGAACGACTTTAGGCTGAATACTTTTAGGCTGAGTGGCGGTCCAAGTGTGC
>PNEQ01062437.1:6571-27100 GCA_003012365.1 Medauroidea extradentata | reverse complement strand
ACAGATTGCGTCTACTAATTGCATCTCGCCAGGCCGGCAATCATTCTCATGCGAATGAAATAGCAAATATATTGGAAGAGTTGCGTGAATCACATTATATACGATGAGTCGTGTAGAAATAGCTGAAGAACTACACAGGCCAGCCAGACGTCGCTACCCGAGGAGGAAAGTAATTGTGTATGGATTGAGAGATCTATACAAATGTGACTTGGTAGAAATGATACCTTATGCAAGAATAAACAACGGGTACAAATACATGCTTACCTGCATAGACTGTTTCAGCAAATATGCTTGGGCCATGCCGATAAAAACAAAAAGTGCAAAGGATGTAGTCACTGCAATGATGGTCATTTTGAAGGATAAAGGTGCCCGGGCAAATATACAGTCAGATTTAGGAAAGGAATTTTACAATGCAGCATTTCGCGCCCTAATGACGAAACATAAGATTAACCATTATTCAACGTATTCGGGCATTAAAGCATCTATTGTCGAACGCTACAATCGTACTCTGAAATCAATGATGTTTAAACAATTCTCTGCTCAGGGGACGTACAAGTGGACTAAAATTCTACCCGACCTAGTAGACACATATAATCGCACACGACATGGTACGACTGGAATGCGCCCCGTAGACGTTACAAAGAAAAATAGTAACGTCTTACGGCAAACTGTTTATAGAAATGAGAAGAAAATCAGTACACGCAAACTTAAGGCATGTGTTGGCGATTTTGTACGCATTTCTAGAATAAAAGGTACTTTTGCTAAAGGTTACACGCCTAGTTGGTCCAATGAAATTTTCAAGGTGGCTAGAATACATCCTTATGAACCCAGGATGTATTACTTGGAGGATGAAAATGGTCAGATCATAAGAGGTGGCTTCTACGCAGAAGAAATTAAAAAAACAAAGTATCCAAACTCTTATCTCGTGGAAAAAGTCTTGAAGAGGAGAAATGGGAGATTACTTGTTAAGTGGCTTGGTTTCAGCAAGGATAAAAATAGCTGGATAGACGAGTCTGCAATCATCGGCAAATAATGTGTGTGCTAAAGATATTTTGTATGTATCTAAATGGAAATATCATGTACTTGAAAAAATAAAATTTTTATATACACATTTAATATTGCTTTTATTTTATGTTATCTTCGAATCTATGCTGTCTTTCTTTTATCGCCTGTCCTTTCTACCCCTCCTTGCTAAGATGAAGGGGAAGGGTCAACTCCCCTCTCCTGACTTCCATCATATTGAAAGCCTCGATGGGGGCTAAGCGAAACTACTGCTTCGATAACCAGCATGTTGTAAGCTTCACCATGTCATGCAAGAGCACCGAGACACCTGTGTGGGGACGGACAGCGATGAGGAACATTTCGAGTTTGTGTACGACGCCCTTCGACGAGGTGAAGGTGTACGACGACTACAGGACGCCTTAAACGTAGGCGATAGTCCACAGCCATCGGGCCTACACCTGAGGGGGGCTGCCGCCACGTCCCCGCCTCCATCATCTTCAAGAACCTCGTCGCTGCCCTGGGGTGGCAGACCGTTCATCACGGCACGTGGCTGTGATCGAGGAGGCTACACCGGCAGTAGGGTCTTCGAAGACCGTGACCGCCCCTCGCCGTCAAGGCTGTCGTCTCCCGCAGTGCTAGATGCTGACTACATGCCAGGGCAGGCGTTCCTAAAGGAGGGGACTTGGGAGTGGATGTAAAAAAACTGCTGCCTAGAAGATGTTGCTACAAGAAATAACTCACCATTTTCATACTTAAATTTACATTGAGACTATAAGACTACTGTAGTGTGTGTAATAGACAAGGTGGAGGAAACTGCAGCTCATTAGAGGTATGTGGAAAATACATTCTGAAGTATGACGAAAAGAGTGTATACATGTCTTGGAGAGAGAAAGAACATTGCCTGTTGGACACTGTTAGCCGAGTGGACAAGGTCATGTGTCTTTACCAGGTACTCAAGGATTCATAGTTCGATCCTAGCTATCGCTGAAAGCATTTTTAGTTCACACAAAAAATCATAACGGCAAGCTCCCACTCACACATGACTTCGTTCTTAGACACTAGCACACTCTAGCAGACAACGAAGTAACCATTGGAACAAACATGGCTGCCGACTGCAGTGCTGCCTAGCAGTCAGTGCTGGAAAAAGAGAGAAATGGTGGCATCGTCTGTCGGTGCCGAGTGAGAGAGAAAGAGAGAAAGAGAGAAAGGAGAGAGAGGAGAGAGAGACTGATGACATAGAAAGAGGGCGTCGTCTGTCGGAGCCGAGAGAGGGAAAGAGAGAGACTGATGACTTGGAAATAGGGCGTCGTCTGTCGGAGCCGAGAGAAATGGCGTCGTCTGTCGGAGCCATGCTGGAAGGAATGACAGAGCGGGAAAAAATTGAATGATAGAGCAGGACATTGAAACCCATGCTCTAGACTATTCTCGAAAGAATGACAGAGCAGGTAAAACATGGATGTCAAAAAACATTACCTAGATCATTCTCGAAGAAATGAGAGAGCAATGGGAGAAAAAATTAAATGAATGACAGAGCAGGAAAAATTAAATACAAGACTAGACTATTCTCGGAAGAATAAAAGAGCAGGAAAAACATGGAAGCCAAAGGATTATTCTCGAAGGAATGAGAGAGCACGAAGTACTGGAATGACAGAGCAGGAGAAAAATTAACAGAATGATAGAGCAGGAGAAAATGAAAGAGCATAAAAAACCTAGATTATTCTCGAAGGAATGAGAGAGCATGAAATAATGGAATGATAGAGCAGGAGAAAAATTAACAGAATGATAGAGCAGGAGAAAATGAAATACAAGATGGCCGACAAAGCAGACGACAAAATGGCTTACAAGATGGTGGACAAGATGGTGGCCAAGATGGCGGCCAAGATGGCAGCCAAGATGGCGGCCATGGCTCCGAGCTCCGACGCCCCGCGCCCCCAAAACGAACCCCCCTTTTCCTACTACTGTGGTAGTTAAGAAGACAAGGAAATAATTATTTTCTGTAACATAGTATTTCTTAATACTTACAATGAATCACACAATGTAGCAACCAACTTTAGTACAGTACTATATTGTAACACACAGAATATTTGCTGAGAGAGTTACACAACTGTGCATATACATAGAAGAAACTTTACTTTATCTCAAATACAAACACATCAAACAAAGGAAATCTTGTCAACACTGAATGCAACTGTAGTCATTTAGCTCCCATCTGTGACAACACTGTTATATGGTCTCCAGCCATGTTCTAAACTTAATATGCAATACTTATGTAAAGTCTTAATACGAAAAACAAACTTCCTCAGTACAACTCTTTTTACCATTACATAAGAAGGGAGAAAAATAAAATACAACACACCACAGCAACTATTGCTGATGATGTATCAAATAGATAAGAGTTGGAAAGGTGCTACAGTATTATGTGAAAAATGGGGAAGTTGAAGAATTGTCAGTGTCAGTGGGTGGAAGGCATGCTGCACAACCATCACTTGCTTTGTTGCAATCCTGGCATCGTCGCTAACCTCGATCCCTATGACGAGGGAGTGCTTCTCATCTTCACCTTGTAATGCTACTCCTCGAGCTCTGGCACGTGGTCCCGCTTCTTCGCTCACCCTGTATCCCCACTTAACTCCTGTATTTTACTGCAAACAGCAAGATGCATTAGAGACATTGCATCTTGTAGCTTGGTACACAAGGAACACAGCTCACGCACACTGTAACTGTTATAGTGTTAAGCGGTTTTTTGTCAGTTAGTTTGCTCTTGTGAATTTTCTGTTTTTTTTTTCTTTTCTTTTTTTTCGGAGATTTTGTTTCTTTATTTCAGACTCGTAAACTTTTCAATGTGGTGTTAGTGTGTGTAAATTTCTTTCACTTGTATTTTAGAATCGTTATACTGTGTAAGGTTTTAATTCAGTTGGCTTTCGGGAGAGAGGTTCTACAGACAGCGCGCATAGTTTTCACTGAGAGGTGAGCTAGTCTCATGTAGCGCGGGCCGGTGCAGAGCTGGACGTGGTAGTGTCTCCTATCTGTGACTGAAATAATAACAACGATGCGTGGTATGTTGAGGCTGCTTTCGGCGTTAGTTAACGTGCGGCGTTTACGTGATAGGCGAGCTTGGAGCCGTGGAGTCGCGCTGACGTTAGGTGAAGATAGCGTAGCCGAGCCATGCGTGGAATCTGCTGAGCAGGGCGGAGGGACCACAGAAAGACGAGTTATGGCTTAGCGCGGGGAGCTGGGAACATTTTCCCAAGTAAAGTGTGCTGACGTACTATAGACGGTGCAGGTATCCTGTACTCAGGGTGGGGAGAAGTAAAGGCGAATAAGCTTCGAGGTTGAAGATAGCATAGGCGGGGCTTAACAGCGGAGATGCTCGAAGAACGCGTTCGGGGGATAGTTGTGTCAAGGAGAGGGGCCGAGCCGAGAGAATGGAGAGATTGTATTGGCGAAGTGTTGTGATGACTACGACGAACGACGGATGTGTTTGACGGAGGTAGTGGTTGGTTTGCTGTTCAAGTGTCAGTCCTGAGGAGGCTGAAATGACTTCAGAATGAGCTAACTATTAATTTTTGTCGGTTAGTTAAAAAGACGTTTTCAAGTTAATGTAGTGAGAAGTTGGTGGTAGTTGCTGACAGCGGGATGTTGTGACACGAGCGCGATAGTATGGAGAGAGAGAGAGAAGTCCGGCAGTGTCTACAGGTTAGTTTAATTTTATTTGTTTTTTATATATTATTGTTATTATCATGTACATCTACCAATTACAGTTATCTTTACAATTGTAGTTAATCATGTTGATGACTGTAGTACATGGTAGTAGCACAAGGAGAGGCGGCAGGCCTAAGATGTTACGTTTATCAACCTAAGATTTTCTTTTATAAGGCGCGATGTTTTTTTTTTTAATTTGTTAGGTGTTGAATATAATTTTTGCCTTGAGCTGATCAGTAATTGTTTTCGCTTAATCTTTTCTCTGTTTTGTTATCTCGTTTGCTGTAATACAAGTAAGTATGGTATGTTTGTAGAGTCAGTGCTGTCTAGTAGAGACGTTACTGAAGTATGTTTTATGAAACAATTGAGACGCTGTGGTTTTAGCCGGTCTGTATGTTTGTATCTCGTGACCTGAAAGAATTCTAGTTTGCAATAATGTCGTGGTGTAGTTGTGCCTCAGTAGGAGGACAGATACCTTTTATTTGAGACCTAAAGGCGAGGTCATGAGTTCTACTTTTGTATTGTCATAATGAGTTTCAAGTTTTAAGTGTTTTCATTTTTTTATTGTGTGAAATGTTTCGACGCTCAATTGTTAAGGCCATGGACGCCATTGTTGTATACATAAACATGAGTAACTGTTGTCATTTGTCAAGGCCATGTGAAGCCGCTTTTCCTTTTTGATTATTATGATAATGAAGTAGTCGCGCACTTCAATTAACTGTATTGTTTTCTTTCTCTTTGAAATTGTTTGTTCTTCTTAAAGATTTTGTTTTGCATAAATAAACCAGTGTTGTTCTCATCATCCTCGTGTTTTAGTTAAGAAGTTTTCCCTGGAGTCAACAGTAGTATTTATTTTTGGATAGTCTAGTAAAGTAACTTTTTGACAATAATTTGTTTCCTAATGCTAAGGAGTTAGTTTATGTAGGACCTACAGTTTTTAACGTTATGTTTACATACGAGAAGGCACCACACACATGGCCGCACTAATCTATCACTGTAGCTAATTCCAGTATCCCCTAATAATTTCCTTTATGAATGTTTGTTTTTGTATTAACATCTGAGCTATGTTTATCCTTTGTTATTGTTGTGTTCAACTTTGTTTAACCCTTTCAATGGTAGTTAGTGGTTTGTATACTTTTGTTAACCCCTCCCCCTGTTCAGTATTGTTGTTTTATAATGGATACATGGTATGTGCTTTTAGTTTTAGATTCTCTTTTATTTTGTGAATAAGCCCATTGAGTTGTGAGGTTAAGTAAGAGTGAAGCAGATAGTTTGCCCTCCTTAAGAGTTGCTCTGCTCACTGTTTGTGGCAATTGTGGTTATGGCCACTTACTGAAGGATTTATGCCCCAGTGTGAGCTGGTGTTTGCTAGTAGTTATACTACTAGTAGTAGGAAAAAGGGGCTGCTGGCACACTGGCTCCTGGCTGAGGAGCAGAGAAGCAGCTGATGACGCAATCAAGATGGATGCCGTGACGTAACTGTGCGCCATATTGGATGACGTCACTGGCCGCCATCTTGGATAACGTAACGTCCACCATGTTTGGTGACGTCATGTCCGCCATGTTGTTTTTGGATTTTCCAAATTTGACATTTGATTTTCAAATTTTGTTTTCTTTAGACTCTCACTTGTTTTACGTCATCTGCTAACAGCCGCCAAGTTTGTTTACGTCGTCTGCTTGTGACGTCACATTTTTTTCGACTGTCACTTATTTTCTTCTGCTCGTGACGTCATGATTCCATCGTTGGTAGGCAGGCAGCGCTGGTGTCACACTTTGTTTTCTCCATCGTCTGCTAGGCGGCGCTGCAGTCGCCATGTTTGTTTTCTTTCTTCGTCGTCTGCTAGGCGGCGCTGCTGTCGTGTGCTGGGCGCAGCCATGTTTGTTCCAATATTTACTTCTGATGTTGGAAAGTAGAGTGCGCTAGTGTCGCTGCAGGTAAGGGTCAAGTACTAAGTGTCTGTGTATGGGGAATTGAACCTTATGATTTTTTTAAGTTCAAAGTTAACTAAAAAACCCTTTGCAGGGCGCGGTACCCGAACAATCTATCTTGGGTTAGTAGTCATACGCCCTAGTCAACTATGCTACGAGTGCAGACATGAAATATCAAAGTTTATAAGTTGTATATGAAGTATTAATATTTTATTAAAAATACTGCATTGACATACCTATGCCAATTAGTTTTTAAATAAGAGTTATGGGTTTAAATTAAAGTTAAAATTGAACTACTTGACATTGATTTTTTTTCGTTTATAGGCATTGGTTGTGCTAAAAACATACCTATGCCAACTGGTTTTTAAATTCAAGTTATGGGTTTAAATTTTTTTTCTTGACTACTTGACATAGATATATCTAATATTTTTCGCTTATGGTTAATGGTTGTGCTAAAGACATACCTACGCGAACTGTTTTTTTAATAAACGTTATGGGTTTAAATCGAAAGTTAAAATATTTTTTTCTTTACTACTTGACGTGGATAATTTTTCCGCTTATGATCAATGGTTGTGCTAAAGACATACCTATGCCAACTAGTTTTTAAATAAAAGTTATGGGTTTAAATATGTTTTTCTTGACTACTTGGCATGGATACGTCTAATTTATTTCGCTTATGGTCATTGGTTCTTCTAAAGACATACCTATGCCAACAGGTTTTTAAATAAAAGTTACGGGTTTAAATTGAAGTTAAAATATTTTTTTTGGAACTACTTGGCATGGATATCTTTTTTTTTTTTCATTTATAGTCATCGGTTGTGCTCAAGACATAGCTATGACAACTGGTTTTTAATAAAAGTCAAAGTACCCGGACGTATTAATGGTACAGAAGATCTTAAAACGAAGAGGAAACAAGCTGTTCGTAAGTTGGATGGGTCATTTGCCTAAATTCAACAGCTGGATATCGATTTCTATTATAAAAAAGTAGTAAATTTTGTACTACCAGAAGGTTGCAAGAAAATGTACGAACATTTTGCGTATGTATGACATTGTACAGTATGTTTCAATATATTTTTTTAAAAACATATTACTGGTTTTTCTTATACAAGTACTGCCGCCCAGTATTCAATAAGTTTCGTGCGAAGGCATCTATTATGACACGGGCTGGCGCCAGCATGCTGGCTCGCTCGAGCTAATTTCGGAATGGTTGACTTAGTTCAGTGACCGACGATGCAGCTATGTAACGAAATCGTGCGGCAACCCCTTCCGCGCTCGACCGAGCCGTATTCCTCCCCCCGTTGTCAAGAAGCTACAAACTAAACCGTTTGACATATGTCTACGAGATTCAAAATGCTGACTCTTATTTAGACCGAGAATAAGTTTATATGACTAAATACGCATTCTGTCAGTTTTTAAGCATAGTTCCCGATTATTTCTAAACTAATATTCATATGTTTATGAAATTGAAAATGCAGACACTTGTTTGGATACAGAATAAGTCAATAAGACTAGATACATGCTTTGTCAGTTTGTAAGCATTTTCTCGGATATAAACAAACTATTGTTTTTAAGCTTAGTTCTCGATTATTTCCAAACTATTTTTCATAAGTCTATGAAATTCAAAACGACAACACATATTAAGTACCAGGATAAGTTAATATGACTACACGCTTTGTCAGTTTTTATACATAGTTCACGATTATTTCCAAACTATTTGTCATATGTCTATTAAATTCAAAACGCAAACACATATTTAGTACCATAATAAGTTAATGTGACTAGATACACGCTTTGTCAGTTTTTAAGCATAGTTCTCGATTATTACGAAACTATTTGTCATCTGTCTATGAAATTGAAACCGCAAACACATATTAAGTACCAGAACAAGTTAATATGACTAGATACATGCTTTGTCAGTTTTTAAGCATAGTTCTCGATTATTACGAAACTATTTGTCATCTGTCTATGAAATTCAAACCGCAAACACATATTAAGTACCAGAACAAGTTAATATGACTAGATACATGCTTTGTCAGTTTTTAAGCATACTTCTCGATTATTTCCAAACTACTTGTCATCTGTCTATGAAATTGAAAACGCAAGCACATGTTGAGTACCAGAACAAGTTAATATGACTAAATACGCCCTCTGTCATGTTGAAAGTATAGTTCTCGTTTATTCACTATATTACATATGTGAAGAAAATTTATAATGCGGACACGTATTTAAATACAGAATAAGTTGATATTACTAGATATGCCCTTTATAAGTTTTAAGCATTGTTTTCGATTCAACCTATTAGTCATATGTTTATGAAATTTAAAATGCACAAACTTATTAAGTCCTAGAATAAGTTGATACGGCAAAGGGTGCTCTGTTAGTTTGTAAGCTCAGTTCTCGATTATATTCAAATTGTTTTGACATATGTCTATGACATTTAAAATGCAGACGCGTATTTAGATACAGAACAAATTGATATGGCAATGCGTGCTCTGTTAGTTTGTAAGCTCAGTTCTCGAGTATTTTCAAACAATTTTTACATATGTCTATGACATTTAAAAGCAGACGCGTATTTAGATACAGAATAAGTTGGTATGACTGCCTACGCATTCTGTCAGTTCGTAAGTATATCTCTCGATTATTTTCAAACAATTTTGACATATGTCTATGACATTTAAACTACAGACACATATTTAGTTACAGAATAAAATAGTATGACTGCGTAATTCTGTCAGCTCGTAAGAATATGTCACGATTCTTTATAGACTATTTGTCATACGAAAAAGAAATTTAAAATGCTAGAACGTGTTTAGGCTGAGAATAAGTTGGTATGACTAGCTACGACGTCTGTCAGCTCGTGAATTTATTTCTCTATTATATCCAAAACTATTTGAAATATGTCTATTAAATTTTAAGTGCAGACATGTATTGAGATACATAATATGTTGGCATGGTCACATACACTTTCTGTAATTTTTTAATAAATATTTATACTTAATTATCGATATTGTTAAACTTCTACATCTGTAAGATCTTTTCTACGAAATTTTTTACAATTTCAAAAAAGCAGAAGAAGCTAACTAGATTAAATACTTAACCCAACAACAGTCAAAACGGGCAATTGAATTATTTTTATAGGATTCAAATAAATCCGCAACGAAAAGCACGTTGTCATCTACTGTCCAGAAGTATTAAAGTTATTTATAATTTAAGAATCCTCAAAGCGGGCAATTGAATCATTTTTATAGGATTCAAATAAACCCGCAACGAAGTGCACGTTCTCTTCGGCTGTCCAGAAGTATCAAAGTTGTTTATAATTTGTGAATCCTCAAAGCGGGCAATTGAATCATTTTTATATGATACAAACAAATCCGCAACGAAGTGCACGTCCTCTTCGGCTGTCCAAAAATATTAAAGTTGGTTATAATTTGTGAATCCTCAAAACGACCAATTGAATCATTTATATAGGATTCAAAAATATCCGCAACGAAAAGCACGTTCTCATCGGCTGTTCAGAAGTATTAAAGTTATTTATAATTTAAGAATCCTCAAATCGGGCAATTAAATCATTTTTATATGATTCAAATAAATCCGCAACGAAGTGCACGTTCTCATCGGCTGTCCAGAAGTATTAAAGTTATTTATAATTTAAGAATCCTCAAAGCGGGCAATTGAATCATTATTATAGGATTCAAATAAACCTGCAACGAAGTGCACGTTCTCATCGGCTGTCCAGAAGTATTAAAGTTATTTATAATTTAAGAGTCCTCAAAGCAGGCAATTGAATCATTTTTATAGGATTCATATAAACCCGCAACGAAGTGCACGTTCTCATCGGCTGTTCAGAAGTATTAAAATTATTTATAATTTAAGAATTCTCAAAACGAGCAATTGAATCATTTTTATAGGATTCAAATAAATCCTCAACGAAAAGCACGTTGTCATTTGTTGTCCAGAAGTATTAAAGTTATTTATAATTTAAGAATCCTCAAAACAAGCAATTCAATCATTTTTATAGGATTCAAATAAACACGCAACGAAGTGCACGTTCCCATCGGCTGTCCAAAAGTAATAAAGTTGTTTACAATTTAAGAATCCTCAAAGCGGGCAATTGAATCATTTTTATAGGATTCAAATAAATCCGCAACGAAGTGCACATTCTCTTCGGCTGTCAAATGTATTAAAGTTGTTTATAATTTAAGAATCCTCAAAACGAGCAATTGAATCATTTTTATAGGATTCAAATAAATCCGCAGCGAAGTGCACGTTCTCATCGGCTGTCCAAAAGTATTAAAGTTAGTTATAATTTAAGAATCCTCAAAGCGGGC
This sequence comes from Medauroidea extradentata, assembly GCA_003012365.1. Classification (NCBI taxonomy): domain Eukaryota; kingdom Metazoa; phylum Arthropoda; class Insecta; order Phasmatodea; family Phasmatidae; genus Medauroidea; species Medauroidea extradentata. Next base: position 16,142 of record PNEQ01062437.1, on the reverse strand, counting down.
AATTGAATCATTTTTATAAGATTCAAATAATACCGCAACGAAGGGCTAGTTGTCATACGTTGTCCAGAAGTATTAAAGTTATTTATAATTTAAGAATCCTCAAATCGGGCAATTGAATCATTTTTATAAGATTCAAATAAACCCGCAACGAAGTGCACGTTCTCATCGGCTGTCCAGAAGTATTAAAGTTATTTATAATTTAAGAATCCTCAAAGCGGGCAATTGAATCATTATTATAGGATTCAAATAAACCTGCAACGAAGTGCACGTTCTCATCGGCTGTCCAGAAGTATTAAAGTTATTTATAATTTTAAAGTCCTCAAAGCAGGCAATTGAATCATTTTTATAGGATTCAAATAAACCCGCAACGAAGTGCACGTTCTCATCGGCTGTTCAGAAGTATTACAATTATTTTTAATTTAAGAATCCTTAAAACGAGCAATTGAATCATTTTTATAGGATTCAAATAAATCCTCAACGAAAAGCACGTTGTCATTTGTTGTCCAGAAGTATTAAAGTTATTTATAATTTAAGAATCCTCTAAACGGGCAATTCAATCATTTTTATAGGATTCAAATAAACACGCAACGATGTGCACGTTCCCATCGGCTGTCCAGAAGTATTAAAGTTATTTATAATTTAAGAATCCTCAAAGCGGGCAATTGAATCATTTTTATAGGATTCAAATAAACCCGCAACGAAGTGCACGTTCTCTTCGGCTGTCCAGAAGTATCAAAGTTGTTTATAATTTGTGAATCCTCAAAACGACCAATTGAATCATTTATATAGGATTCAAAAATATCCGCAACGAAAAGCACGTTCTCATCGGCTGTTCAGAAGTATTAAAGTTATTTATAATTTAAGAATCCTCAAATCGGGCAATTAAATCATTTTTATATGATTCAAATAAATCCGCAACGAAGTGCACGTTATCTTCGGCTGTCCAAAAGTAATAAAGTTGTTTACAATTTAAGAATCCTCAAAGCGGGCAATTGAATCATTTTTATAGGATTCAAATAAATCCGCAAGGAAGTGCACATTCTCTTCGGCTGTCCAAAAGTATTAAAGTTGGTTATAATTTATGAATCCTCAAAGCGGGCAATTGAATCATTTTTATATTATTCAAATAATACCACAACTAAGTGCACGTTGTCATCAGCTATGTTCAGAAGTATTAAAATTATTTATATTTGAAGAATCCTCAATGCGGGCAATTGATTCATTTTTATATGATTCAAATAAATCCGCAACGAAGTCCACGTTCTCTTCAGCTGTCCAAAAGTATTAAAGTTGTTTATAATTTAAGAATCCTCAATGCGGGCAATTGAATCATTTTATATGATTCAAATAAATCCGCAACAAAGTGCATGTCGTCATTTGTTGTCCAGAAGTATTAAAATTATTTATAATTTAAGAATCATCAAAGCGGGCATTTGAATAATTTTTATATGATTCAAATAAATCCGCATCGAAGGGCACGTTGTCATCTGTTGTCCAGAAGTATTAAAACTATTTATATTTGAAGAATCCTCAAAGTGGGCAATTAAATCATTTTTATATGATTCAAATAATTCCGCAATGAAGTGCACGTTGTCATGTGTTGTCCAGAAGTATTAAAGTTGTTTATAATTTAAGAATCCTCAAAACGAGCAATTGAATCATTTTTATAGGGTTCAAATAAATCCGCAACGAAGTGCACGTGAACGTTCTCATCGGCTGTCCAAAGGTATTAAAGTTGTTTACAATTAAAGAATCCTCAAAGCGGGCAATTGAATCATTTTTATAGGATTCAAATAAATCCGCAACGAAGCCGCAACAAAGTGCACGTTGTCATTTGTTTTCCAGAAGTATTAAAATTATTTATAATTTAAGAATCCTCAAAGCGGGCAATTGAATCATTTTTATATGATTCAAATAATGCCGCAATTATGTGCACGTTGTCATCAGCCTTGTTCAGAAATATTAAAAATATTTATATTTGAATAATCCTCAAAGCGGGCAATTGAATCATTTTTATAGGATTCAAAGAAATCCGCAACGAAGTGCACGTTGTCATTTGTTGTGCAGAAGTATTAAAGTTATTTATAATTTAATAACCCTCAAAGCTGGCAATTGAATCATTTTTATATGATTCAAATAATACCGCAACTAAGTGCACGTTGTCATCAGCTATGTTCAGAAGTATTAAAATTATTTAAATTTGAAAAATCCTCAAAGGGGGAAATTGAATCATTTTTATAGCATTCAAATAAATCCGCAACGAAGTGCACGTTCTCTTCAGCTGTCCAAATGTATTAAAGTTGTTTATAATTTAAGAATCCTCAAAGCGGGCAATTGAATCATTTTATATGATTCAAATAAATCCGCAACAAAGTGCACGTCGTCATTTGTTGTCCAGAAGTATTAAAATTATTTATAATTTAAGAATCCTCAAAGCGGGCAATTGAATCATTTTTATAGGATTCAAATAATTCCGCAACGAAGTGCACGTTGTCATTTGTTGTCCAGAAGTATTAAAGTTATTTATAATTTGAGAATCCTTAAAACGAGCAATTGAATCATTTTTATAGGGTTCAAATAAATCCGCAACGAAGTGCACGTGAACGTTCTCATCGGCTGTCCAAAGGTATTAAAGTTGTTTACAATTTAAGAATCCTCAAAGCGGGCAATTGAATCATTTTTATAGGATTCAAATAAATCCGCAACGAAGCCGCAACAAAGTGCACGTTGTCATTTGTTTTCCAGAAGTATTAAAATTATTTATAATTTAAGAATCCTCAATGCGGGCAATTGAATCATTTAAATGATTCAAATAAATCCGCAACAAAGTGCACGTTGTCATTTGTTTTCCAGAAGTATTAAAATTATTTATAATTTAAGAATCCTCAAAACCGACAATTGAATAATTTTTATATTATTCAAATATATCCGCAACGAAGTGCACGTTGTCATTTGTTGTCCAGAAGTATTAAAGTTATTTATAATTTAAGAATCCTCAATGCGGGCAATTGAATCGTTTTTTTATTTGATTTAAAAATCCACAACGAAAAGAACATTGTCACTGACTGACTGATTTTATTTAGAGTCACATCCAGGTCGCATGTCTCGTAGGCTGTGACTTGTGGATAAATGAGAACATCTAGAAATATGAAAACATAAATATAATACCGTCGCCTGAATTTGTCTAGAGTTATCTGGAACGTAGGCTCTGTACAAGAAATGTTCGAATCAAATCCTTTGTATTATGCCACTGCGTGCGACATGCGTGGTGTCTGTGTCGATTTGTCATCGACAGACCCTATGTATTAATTATTTATGTTCAAAGATTCCTCAAAGTGCTTAATTAAGTCATTTATACATAAATCAGGTTATCATATGCTGCATGATTTTGTCTAGAGAGTTCAAGGTCGCAAGCCTCACAGGCCGTGACTTGTGGGTAAAATCTGAAAATAAAATAATAAAATAGTTATATAATCTTGCGAAATTGTCTGGAGAGATCCGGGACGTAGGGTCTATGCAAGAGGGGTCAAATCCATCATCTTGGGCTTTTGTCACAGTGAACATTTGAAAAGTGATACAACGCATTGGATTAATTGCTTTGTCTAGAGATGTTTAGTTCAAATGCCTCGTATAGGTCATGACTGCGAACTGATCCGTCCGACACAATTTCCACATGCGAATATCCGGGGACCGACCCCACAAGAAATAGAACCTGTGGATCCACTCGACGGGGAGGTGAGCGTCGCAAGTTTTCTGTCCTCTCACTGGAACTGTAGAAACGTTTTTGTAAATTCTAGGGTGGAAATATCGACAGCAAAACTTCACTGTACAACCCTAAGATAATTAACATATGCGAATAGTCAAGTACGCCTCTGTACTAGCGGACAACATTATATATACTCGTATAAAATAATCACTAGTAGTATAACTTGTTAGTGGTCTCAAAAAATAATATAATGGTAAAATATTTTACTTATTTTACTGTATTAATTTGCATGGATTTGCAAAACGACCTCGAGCAAATACGTTACGCCTCTTTCTGTACGCTCCTGGGAATACACACAGCGATTTTGCTACATTTTTTACCAGTTAGGAGCAACGTTTAGTTAAATATACATTGAAGTTAAGGCATAGAAAAATTATTGCATGTATTATTGGTATACGTACATCTTTTAATGTTTATGCAGTTTCAAGAAGTTTCATACGGAGTGGTGTTGACTCATTAAAAATAATACGTTCCTAATAAGCCAACTTTAAAACAGATAAAACATTACACTTTCAAATTTCTTCATTCACTTCAACTGAATATATCAGCATGTACATATTTTATTTTTAAAATTCAACGTATTATTTCAAAGGTTTGTGTAGCAAGTACTACAAACAAACCTGTCTTAATAATTTTAATATCTAATCGAGCTCTAAGTTATCTCTTTCATCAAGGTATGGGAATATCTGAATGTTCTGCGACGCAATTGTATATTTACGTTTATAAAAATTGAGATTTATTGTTTAAGTGTCTTCAGTATTTTAATTAGAAAATGTGTCATGTTCTGCACAAAGTAAAATACATATTTTGAAACGTGACAAAACCTTCCGAGTAGAATATTAGCATATATATTTAAAAAGTGGACTATATATTAACCCAGCTGTCTTCCTTATAACTAAGTCCTAGCTGAATTATTAAAATTTTCTTTTTATTAGCTCGTTATACCTTCGGAAATTTAATATTGATTCATATAGAGATACAATGTGTTTATGAATTAATTAGCGCCAGTCATTTTACATGTTGTTTAATTTTTTTTCAGTTATAACCAAAAACTTAATACATTCTGTTATGTTTATTAGTGTACAAACACTCATTTCATTGTAATAACATGGTTTTACTGATGAACTATACTTTACTGGAACAGTTCCTGACATGAGCATTCAGTCCGCTTATTACATCGACTCTGTGTGCATACTGTTTCCGTGGTAGTACAGGAACAGCGTGACTTTACGTGACGGTCCTAATATTTTATTTCTGGAAAGACGTACCAAAGTCCACTGTAGAATCATTCAGAGTCAATATTTTCAGTAGATTTTGTACCAAAGCTGTATGGTTATCGTTAGTTACGTTGTGGGGTCGGGAACACTATTTGAATTGCACGTTACTATTTTTGGAAATACTTCTTCGATTTATTTTTCTTTTCGTTCGTCAGATACAGTGAGAGCACGTAAACTTTACAAAATAAACTAATATTTGTAACCCATTGTAGTACATGCAGGCGGAAGCCTTAAGTACTAGAATAAATCTACTGTGCTAAACAGATAATTAACTATTTACAACTTTGCTTGTAAGTGTTTCTTTCAATTACTAAATACAGATATTCATGAATGATTAAGAAGTTCTGTCGTAGGCAGACGGGGTGAAGTCAAATGTCTTCCGTTTTTCCAAAAACCTCGAAACAGTCCATAGATCTCTCGAGGACTTAGGTAGCAAGTGTGGTTGTGAAGAATAACAGTAAAACATGCATTCCCGTTTCCGCGGACACGTGTAGCTGTCTCTGAGATGCTATCACGCACTGGTCGCATGCCGGTAGACAAACACATTCTAACTTGATGGCTTGCTCTCGACCAGAAATCCTGCTGAAGGCTACTATTCTGCATCCGTCTATGACCACGTTAAAAGCATTTACGTGTATCGTAATAAACGTTTTAAATAGTCAGAGTAGGGTAGAATTATTTCAAATTTGTTCTGGAAGTGTGTTTCAAGTCGCACATTTACAGTTTACGTTTTTTGGTACAGTCTGTAATGTAAAATACGAATATAATATACATAATTTGCATATTTTTTCAACTAGGTTTACTTTAGTTCTGTTTCATTTAATAAATACTTCTACAGATAACTTGATATATAGCCTATATTCACAACAAATAACAGATGAAATTTACGACAATTTTATGTAATCGTCATTTATACAGAAATCAACATACAATATCGCGTAAATAAACATTAAAGATAAATTTTAACAAATTATAACGACGTATGTAATTACTTACACAGATTTTTTTGTCCTTAAAGTTACGATAACGAATGTTGATAGTAAAAGTAACACGTAAATTAAAGCCTCAACTTTTCATTAACAGGCATACAGCAGGTAGACAGATTTTTGTCAATGTTCGTGGATAAAAAATTCCTGCACATCAAAACTATTCAATAATAATATCACTCGGCCCTTCCGACGTTTATATTTTTATTCGCCGAGCTGTCATAAGTGCTTGACTAGTGCACACGCCAAAATAATATCACATTTATGCACAGAGCAGTAGCTTTAGAACAGTGGTTTCATGGAGCTATAAGCATCGTCCATATCATGTTATTTCCTAAAAGCATGACGCAAAGTCAGTCAGATGCATCTCTATTTTTGATTTATGTGTCAGGCTGGTATTTTACAGCTTTGGTAGTTTGAAAACTAGTCAATTTTTAAGGGTCCCAAAAACCTGTTTGTAGTTTTCATTGCTATATTACTTTTTTAAGGATACAGAAATATAGTTTAACACGTGATTTCCCTTATGATATATATATATATATATATATATATATATATATATATATATATATATAAGGTTAGCATATTTGGCACTAAACAAAACACGTATGACACTCTACATCACAGTTTATGTGTTACGCATAGGAGCAGATTTTTTATTGCCAGTCTTCAGCATAACATAATCCAAGTGTGTAAAAAATATATGAAAGGAAAATATATTATTTCTTAGCTGCTAACTTATATATGTATCTATACTGAAAATTGCATTCATAGTTTAATTTGTGACGAGAGATTTAAGTATAAAAGTGGTAAATATTATACATACCATTATCGCCATCACAGTTAAATTATTTCAAAACTTTACTATACATTTTAAAGACCCGCGTTGTAATATAACATAGCACTAATGTCACAAAGATGTCATGGCCTATTCCTTGAACAAATGTAGGTTTTTGTAAGCTAGAAAATTCCATATTTTTTTAATTAATTCATATATGGTATTTTAGTAAAGTGATACGTTAAATTTCCAGATAAGTGACTGGAAGTGATACGTCTTGTTAGCGTAGGAAATGTAGCAATGCACAGCAAACCGCAAAAATACTATGCAAGCAGATAAAAATTAAAATAAAACTAACACGTGATTCATTTAATGAGATATTAGCTGGAACTAAAAAAATTCATGATTTATTCAAGAAGACGTTTAATTATACTTAACCATGTAGCGGAATTGAAACAAGTTCGTCAGAAAAAATCTACAAAGCTATATAGCTTCAAGTGAACAGTGTAATGCTATCATATAATTTTCTTGCCCTAGCAAAAATTACATCATTAAATAGATTATTCACGCATAGTGTGGCCATTAATGGCAATTCTCTACTTTCCTGTCTGAAAAAATAATATTATCCGACTAATAAAACATAATTGTTCTTTAAAACATTATGCGAGGACTCGCAATATATTTATTGGTAACTAAGCCTGTTTAGATAATGTTTAAAAATTCATACTTTATCTTCAATAGCTTGTACTTGCCTGGACAAGAATGCCACGGAATGTACTTATAGCTTCAGTCCAGTTTCGTTTGTCAACTGGATATGGATTTGTTTATATCAGACTATCTCGAGACGGCAAACATAATTTGTTCAATGGTTGCACTGGAAAAAGGCATACATCATTTTACTAGACCATATTATTTCAACAGATTGTTAGGTGAGTAAAAACATATGTTCTTCAAAACATTATGCGAGAACTCGTAATAAAATATATGTATTGGTCATTTAGCCCGTTGAGATGATGTTTACTTTATGTCAATAACTTATACTTGCATGGACAAGCATGATACGGACTGTACTTATAGCTTCAGCCCAACTTCGTTTGTAAACTGGATATGGATTTGTTTATATCAGACTATCTCGAGACGGCAAACATAATTTGTTCAATGGTTGCACTGGAAAAAGGCATACATCATTTTACTAGACCATATTATTTCAACAGATTGTTAGGTCAATAAAAACATATGTTCTTCAAAACATTATGCGAGAACTCGTAATAAAATATATGTATTGGTCATTTAGCCCGTTGAGATGATGTTTACTTTATGTCAATAGCTTATACTTGCATGGACAAGCATGATACGGACTGTACTTATAGCTTCAGCCCAACTTCGTTTGTAAACTGGATATGGATTTGTTTATATCAGACTATATCGAGTGGAAAACATAATATTTTCAATGGTTGCACTGGAGAAAGGCATACATCATTTTATTAGATCATATTAATTCAACTTATTGTCAGATCAGTAAAAACATTGACCAAATAATTCGACTTTTACATTATTTTTTGAAGGTGTAGGCACTACATATTTCGTATCCAAAATGCTATTTTAATACAGTGTATTTAAAGTCACTGTATTATAGACAGGATGCCATATGTCAGGTATGGAAACGTAAAAATAATTGAACTTATATACGAATCACTTTTCACATATTGGCCTAGAGGTTTTATATTCTAAAAATGAAACACAATGTATTACAAATAGTAAACAATTTATTTACATAATATACACATTTAAAATTACATTTATTTTCACTTCTGGCTATTTGGTAATTGGTCAGAAAACATTTGTTCGCAGCTCCAAATGATTGACACATCGAAGTGTCCAACCCGAACCCTTTGCAATCATTTCTTCTTCCTCTTGACAAATTTTTTGTACAGCAGCTTCAACACTTTTTTCAATCTGCTGTGTGTCGTATAAATGTACGTTTGATGTTTTAAATGCTTTTCTGTAGAATTCTTCTTCATGGGGTTCAGATTTAGTGTAGTCACAGTCCAACCATACATTATATTTTAACGAATCATGGTTTTCTAGTTCTTCTGTAAGTTGACATTTTAATTTTTGTTTCATATCTGTTAGAAATGAGCAAATATATTTTGTTGTGCCTGACGAATTAGCTGCTACATAAGTCTTCAAAGTGCCCCGAAATGCAGATTCATTCAAAATGAATCCATTTCTATTTGTCTCACTGACAACCTGTACAGGCTTCAGGACTTGAACAGTACACATTTCTACATGCTCCTTACAAGCCTTATTACATGCAGCTTCCTGTTCACGATGAATCTTACGGCGAAGTACATCATCCTGAATATCCGTTCGTTCATAGCACTTGAACGGAAGATTGCATTTAAAACAAGTTGTCATGTAATAAGCTTAACCTTTTTCCTTAACACACTTGTTACTTCTTTCGTGCCGTCTCATATTGGATCTCATACCAAAAGTCTTGGTGCATTGTCTACACTTATATATTGATGTTGTTGTATTGTTCACAGAATTGTCCACGGTGTTCAAATGTTTATCTGATGTTATTGATGCAGTACACATTTCTTCATCGTCGTTTGCAGCAGAAGCATTAACTTGACTTATCTGCAATGATGGTAATGACTCTTTTGAAGTGGGAACAAGACCTGCACATATTTTCTGGTGTTTGTTTAGGTTGTCAACACGGGCAAACAAATTATTGCAGATATCACATCTGTAAGCTTTACGA
>PNEQ01062436.1:0-26997 GCA_003012365.1 Medauroidea extradentata | reverse complement strand
ATAACATTACACCACAAAGCACGCAATATTATCCTACATAGAGATAAACGTAGGCCCACACTAGCATGAAATGTTTTATACATTGAGATAACATTACACCACAAAGCACGCAATATTATCCTACATAGAGATAAACGTAGGCCCACACTAGCATGAAATGTTTTATACATTGAGATAACATTACACCACAAAGCACGCAGTATTATCCTACATAGAGATAAACGTAGGCCCACACTAGCATGAAATGTTTTATACATTGAGATAACATTACACCACAAAGCACGCAATATTATCCTACATAGAGATAAACGTAGGCCCACACTAGCATGAAATGTTTTATACATTGATATAACACTGAGCCACGAAAGTCTGCGATGTTTTAAGCATAAAGATAACAGTGTACCACAAAGTCTGCAATATTTTATACATAGAGAAAGCAGTGCAGCGTACCACAAAGCTACAATAACTCATACATAGAGGTAACAGTATACCACAAACTGTACAATATTTTATACATAGAGGCAACAATATACCTCAAAGTCTAGCAGTAGCGGCCGATGAAGTCAGATAACGGATGTTCGCACATTGTCTCGAAAAATAATTAAGAAAGACTTTTTAATTTAAAACAGTTACGGTACAATTTGTTCCTACACATTAAATTTCGTGTTGTGTTACTAAACTTCTCCTACTGCAGGAAATGAGTTGAAATTTCATTACTATCACTGAAAGGTGTTTCATTTCCCTTTATTTAATTTCCGGGCAAATTTAAATATGGATCTTATACAAGCAGTTACTTATGTATACTTTTCTACCTAGTTTAAATTTAATTGTAAGGTTATCATTTTCGGCAATTAAATTATAATAAATATTTTCTTAATTCGTAATGTCCGACGTTAAAATATTATTTTATAGTAATGTTATTGTGTAATATTTCATATCTAGGGTGCAATATGTAAAAATAGTATCTGTGATAATATACCTTCATTACCTGCATTCTGTATTATTGACAGTTATTTTACATTTTAAACCGCAGCGTCTCCTCACCAGTTTTGCTCAAGGCTCGTGTCACATTTTTGCTCAGAATGTTCGTTGGCCTGGTGTTAGATAACAGTGGGTAACACTGGATAGGGCCTACGTGCCTCTTATTTTCTGTAAACTATTGTGTTTGTACCAATGCATAAACATCACTGCAAGATTGTAATATATTAACAGAAATAATATTCTTAGGAAATTACCATATATTACAGTGTTAATGTCGGAATATATACGGATTAATCATTTTGTTTTGTTGTAAAAACTGTTTGAAGAATGTTTAATATATGTTGAGAGTCTTGACAAATGTTTGCAGTGATACATTAGAGGATTGTGTAAGGGTAAGGTTAATTCTACTATTCCCGTTAACTCTAAGTTGAGTTCTGAAGTAAACAAACAACATCATATCAGATTTACTCGTATAGGCCTATGACGTAACAGTTACAGGTTATGAGTGCACACAATTTAAAACTGCATTTACCAAATCAAAACCTCGCAACATTAAATAAAAAAGATTAAAATTACGTTATTACAAAACACTCATATAACAACATTATTGGCAAACTATATCCTTAAAAAAGTTTATCACGACCACGGTCGTAGAAGAACAGGTCTGGACACTCGCCCATCTACCAATGTATTTTGCTTGACCCCCTTGTTGTTTGGCTGTAGTTCGTCAAGTTACCGAGAATGTCGTACTTTTTGGCGCTATAATCCGGGCGGTCGGACTCAAACTCCGGCCAAATTTTCCCATTGTTAAATTTATAAAGTAAATAAAGATTGCTGGAGCCTTTTCTTAAATTTTTGAGCGAAGGAAGTATTTCATAAATTGATTAAAAAAATACGTTTTGATAAATTGTTTATCTTTGTGGAACGGAAGTGGGCGGAGTTTGAGTCCGACCGCCCTAACTGCAGCGCCAATAAAACACAATATTCTCGGTAACTTGGTGAACTACAGCCAAACAACAAGGGGGTAAAATTTCCAGGCGAGTGTCCAAACCTGGTCTTCTACGACTGTGAACACGACTGTAGTATTTTTCTGCATCACTGTGGATACTAACACAAAATTTACCTCTAGAGAATATGTAACTTTTCATTTGCGTGGTTGGTAACCCACAATCGTTTACGACCACGAGATCGGGCCGTAAATAAGGATTGTTGCTTAACCTGGCAGTGCCATCTCTAATAAACCGTTAAATACTCCTTGTTGGATAAAGCGTAACTGCTGGCATCTAACGTGGTATTTTATAGTTGCGGGGTTGTAACGTTTACTGCGCCAGTAGGTGCTGCCGCCAAAACGTGAAAGAAGTAAACGTTTCCGCAATCAACAGTGCACTTCTTCCATTTTAAAACTCCCATAAGAGGTGACGTCATTTTGTCGTGCGCATGCGCAGGAAGGCCGAGAGAAGAGCACAGCTCTGTTGTGCGCAGTACAGTGTTGCAACATCGCAGCTTTACAGGGTAAAAACTCCGTGCACTTATGATCGGTTAGACTAACTTTTCAAACTGTTCTGGCCCTACAAAACAAGCAAAAATTTTTCGAATACTTTACAAAATTGCTTCACAGAAAACTGCGTATGCACGTGCGCTTGTGCACTTATATGCCGGCCGCAACTGAAGCCTATATTATATTAGCCTATATTATATTATATTATACCACAAAGCCTACAATATTTTATACATAGAGCTAACAGTATACTACAAAGTATGATGAGCGGTGTATGTCGACGAACGGACATTGAGGCCCGATATTATAAACCTCTTTCGAAAGACAGCCAACTATTATCCCCATAGAGAAAGCATTGGTGAGCAGTTGGTTGTCATTCGAAAGAGGTCTATAGATACGGCCCTGATCTTTCATACGAGAAGTTAACCAGACTTCAGTAATTGCCGATCTTAGGTAAGGCAAGTGGGCTTTACGTCTTCTCGACAGCGAGGTCATTAGAGATGATGACACAACTTGACACATTGACAGGAGCTGGAAGAGGAGTCGACCTTGACCTATGTTAGGGAATCATCTCAGCTTTCACCTGGAGCTATTTCAAGAAACCACGGAAAACCGAAATCAGGACGACCGGAGCCGGTATCTAACCCGGGTCCTCGCGAGTCCAATGTGTTACTGTTGCACCACCTCGCTTGGTGAGGCTCTTACAAGTTAGGCTCAACAGATCGAGGCAGAGCTTACTAAATTTTTGGTAAAATGTAAATACGCGATAACGAAGAAGTTTATTCAACAAAATTGTTTATTCGGTTGAAGAAACACAGTGCCCAAATACCTCATATTTTTAAGTAGGAAAATAAAATTATTTCACGAAAATTGTCACGATTCCTTACTTAGAACATTGTGTAAATATGTATGTTTCTACGAAAATGTCACGTTTGTCACTCATTTTGACGTCAATAAAGCAAAACAGTTCGTGCAGTGAAGATGACAGAGTTTACGTAAGCAATTTGTTTTATACGGTGTGGTTTCTGTAATGCCTTTACAATAACCCACCCTCCTACTTTGTAAATGTGTTTCAGAAATAACCTGTAGATATTTCAGCATATTACCTCGTCTTTCTGTAATTAAAACGTAATATTTAAAAATCGGATTGTATTTTTTTTTTCACAAAATTAAAAACATTGTAACATTTAATTAGAGTACGTAAGAATTATTCTTGTAAACATTTTTATTAAGTGGTTTATAAGTTTACAAATAATTGGGAACAGTATTTACTTCTTATGACATTTCCCGCTGTAAACCCTCTCAAGGTGCTGCCTCATCTCAGACCAGTCACGCTCTGACATTTCAGGACTGTCTAGTTCTTCTTCAAAGTCGTCATCGTCGTCTGGCTGAGTGCAGCCGGACTTCTTGGGCTGCGTGCAGACACACAGGCGGGCGTTGAAGTACAGCCTCTGGGGGCAGACGAGAAGAACTGCCCGCTGGTTAGAGCACTCGTAGAAGGTGCTGCAGTTCTGCAAGTTGGGGTAGTACACGGACGTCGTGTTGTCCTCGTCAGCCGGGCAGGTGTAGTTGACGGCTTCCCCACCCTGGGTGGGTTCTCCTTCGTCAAGAGAAATCGTGAACTCGTCATCCTCCTCGTCTATCTCCAATACGTCCACGATGTCGAGGGTGTTGGGGCAGTCAGAGTCCTTCTTGTAGGTGCACACGTGGTACTTGGAGCTGAAGTACAGATCAGGAGGGCAGCTGAGCAGCTTGGCATCGCCGTTGTCACACTCGTAGTAGGTGCTGCAGTTGTCGGGGTTGGCGAGTGGTACAACTGTGCTGTTCTCGTCCTGGTCGGGACATTGTATGTTTATGCCTGTCCACTGAGTGAGCGGCACTGCGCACGTCACGTACACCAGACATAGCAGTGACAAGCTCCTGGCTCCTGTCACACATAATAGCAGCACAACGTCAACATTCCTACTGAATATATAACAGTTCACACCTCCAGTTCAATGGGGAAATTACCTATAATTCTATTTTTATTTAAAAGTACGTTTAATTTAATGAAAAACGGCACCACACTTATTTATTTGTGTCCGAATAACTCGAGAAAAACGCAAATAAAAAAAGCGTTTATTTTATCTCGGCACAGCTCAAGAAATGTGGTTCTGAGATAATGGCATCTGAATGTTTCTTCGAAAAATGACTTATTAAAGATTTAACTTCAAATCAAATACACCTACGATGTTGCATTACACCTCTCACTTGTTACTTCTTTACCAATCATATCATAATGATATTAATATTGTACCCCTGATTTTATATTTTGAAATTTTAGTATTTTCGTCAGCAACATATACTCTATTTTTAGTTACTAAAACTGTTAAAATAGCACTATTTTGCACCTTAAAAACCAAAATTTCTTGGGGGAGGGTCCTCGGACCCTCCACTATAAAGAAGTGGTCGGTGTTTCTTCACAATATTCCCAGGCCAAAACCCCTCCCTTTCACAAATCCTGGCTACGCGATTGAACCTGGCAGTGCCATCTCTAATGAACCTTTACATACTCCTTGTTAGATAAAGCGTAACTGCTGGCATCTAAAACGTAGTATTTTATAGTTACAGGGATGTAACATTTACTGCGCCAGTAAGTGCTGCCGCCAAGAGGTGAAAGAAGTAACCGTTTTCCGCGATCAACAGGCATGAGCACAGTCAGACCTGTGCACTTCTACAATGTTAAAACTCCCATAAGAGGCGACGTCATTTTGTCGTGCGCATGCGCAGAAAGGTCGAGAGAATAGCACAGCTATGTTGTGCACAGTACAGTGTTGCAACATCGCAGCTTTACAGGATAAAAATTCCGTGCACTTGTGATCGGTTAGACGAACCTTCCAATCTGATGTTTTTTTTTTTTTTTCAGAAGCATAATATTGGATAATTCTGTGAAATAAAATTATTCTTACACGAAAGTAGGATTTTAGTTAGATTAGGAAACTGTGAGTGTTGGTTGAATTAGTATTCACGTACGAGTTTTCTTTTATTTACATGTTCATCGCTGCTTAATGGTCTGGAAACTCTCCAATAACAGACATTGACGAAATAATTACCGATTACTGATTGAGTTCCGTTACTGCTGGCGAACAATGCAAGGCCATCAGTGATATTACAGCTCACCAGCAGTAACGGATCGTGGCCCAAGCGTCTTGGGTTTTCCACGGAAACCTTACGAATTTCTTTCTGAGTGGCAGTTGTTTATTAATGTATCGTGGAGTATTTGAGAGTTCACATATGTCTCTTCCGATTTTTTGCACAGTGTGTTAACCATTTACTTTTGTTATTTATTAGTTTATCTACAGTAACTCGCACCTCTGGATCAATAATGACACAACTTAGAAATTGGCCGTTTTGAGTTAGTCCTCTATTTTTACGAATCTTTCAATTGATTTTCTTATGCTAATACATACACTTATTTAACAATACATAATGTATTTGTGAGATAATTCATTAGTATACTTTTATTTAAAAAAAAACTGTTCTGGCTCTACAAAACATGCAAAAATGTTTCGAATACTTTACAAAATTGTTTCACAGATATCTGGGTATGCACGTGCACTTGTGCACTTATATGCCGGCCGTTACTGAAGCCTATAATATATTATACATAGAGATAAAGTTATACCACAAAGCCTACAATATTTTATGCATAGAGCTAACAGTATACCACAAAGTCTGATGACGGGTGGTGTATGTCGAGGAACAGACATTGAGGGTCGAATGACAACCAACTGCTATCCCCATAGAGAAAGCATTGGTGTGGTTGTCATGCGGAAGTCGTTTATAGATACGGCCCTCAATCTTTCATACGAGAAGTTAACCAGACTTCAGTAATTGACTTTCTTAGGTAAGGTAATTGGGCTTTACGTCTTCTCGACAGCGAGGTCATTAGATATGGTGAGACACAACTTGACATATTGACAAGACATGGAAGAGGAGTCGACCATGACCACGGTCTAAGAGGACGAGGTCTTGACACTGCGTATGTTCTCCAGCAAGAGAAAGTGGCCCCTTCATGTCGCCGAGCCCTAGTAGTAATTTGGTGGAAGATTTGTCTTGTTTACATCTCGCGTTTTAACATGTTTGCTATTACTTACATAAAATAATGTTAATAAGGTAAGCTGATATAGTACATTCATGTTCCATCTCCATAAATGCATTGGCATGTGTGGAACTGTTTATAAAAGTAATCTGAAGAAATATATTGTGAACTAGCTGTCCCTTTGCGGCTTTGCCTGCGTGTACTATAGAAAAGAGTAACTAACTTTTAGTTACGTGTTAATTGATGGTGATACTATATTCACTGTTTATCTTTAAAACATCAAATACAAACAGATTTGTCCAGTCCACTGCGCTAAGCGGACTTTAATTGCAGAACTTTTTTTTAATTCGTCTTTATTTCTCTATAAAACAGCTGCCGGGCTGCGGCTTCCACCGCGTGAAATAATTTAATGTAAATATATGTGATGAAGGCATTTAACAGCTAGCGTACTCAATAACAGTGTAAAGAGCGCGCGCAATACGCTTGTATGATGTCATAGTAATTCCCATCGCAAAGTCTTGCACGGGATATAACCCGTAACCCCACCCCTCCCACACCCCAGACTTTATACAATACCTGAGTGAATGCTTAAGGCCTCGATCACAGGAACATACCTACAGTGTTTAAACAACAATAGCAATAAAGCTCAAATTGACTCTACTTTTTTTAAGGTTCTTTTTTTTTTCGGAAATTATTCGATTTTTTCTCGCCGTAAAAACCATCTTTGAACTTCAACGAACACTAAAAAAAAAAAAAAAAGAATTGACCAAATTGGTTCAGGCGTTGTTGAGTTATGCGCTTACCAACACATTTTGCGATTCATTTTTATATTATAGATTATTGTTTTAGTGAACATATTCGAACAAAAACTATATTTCGTGCCCTACAAAATTTTAGAATCGTTGCAATGTGCATCTACATGTAAAAGATTGAAAAATTAAATTTTATTGTTGTAAAAAAATGTGTTCCAATACCAAATTACTTTCTTCGATATAATACTCGCAATTCCGGTAACAACTTCACATTTTAAGATAAGCCAAATACAAAAACAAGGCAAATCTTCCACCAAATTACTACTAGTGCTCGGCGACAAGAAGGGAGTCACATTTTATTCCTCAGTGTCAAGACCTCTACCTTCATAGACCGTGACCATGACCTATCATTCCAGCTTTCACCTGGAGCAATTTCTATTTTCAACAAATTCGTAACTTCCCGCACATAACGGCTAAAGACGGGAAATATCTAACCTCTCTGGACACGTCACTTGATGTTTGCGTGTGTAAGATAATTTGTGCGGTCGGGAGGAACCTATATAGTTCGATTATAAAAGTATATTAATGAAATAAGATACAAATAAGTCGATTTCAGTTTATTTTACCTCTGTATTATTATATTTGGCTGCATGGATTCACAACCACCCCATACCGTACGTGCGTATGTGCGTGTAAAAGAATACACACCGAGTATGCATGCTAGCATTCACATCCTCGTGTAACATTCGTACATAATAGAGTTGTTCAACTTTCTACTTCGTACGTACACTAAGTGGTGGTTGTGAATGCAGAATGTGCATACATAAGACTCAATGTAATATTAAATTATAATCAGAAATAATTTATCTCGTGGTCATAAATTATTTAATTCGCTTCGAAAAACAAGAATAAATTACGAAGATCTATTACCGACATTTTATTATGACATAAAAAATTCCCGCGCATGACTAGATTAAATATTGTTGTGAATCCAATTTCTAATACTTAACGTACATGTGTGTCTTCGTACGTACGTTAAGTCTTTAAATAGGAAAATAAGCGGCACTACATTCAGAAAATCGCTGCCAAACTAACAAGTTGTAAGGTAACTATTACTGATGTTGTAATATATGAAATAACGACTGGTGATTTTTTTCAAAGGTTATATCTTTATGTATTACGAGCTACCTATAAAGATCGTTTCTAGACTGCTGCTTCTTAAGGTTGTCCTTTCCAATTCACGTTTACAATACAATATTCGTCATTACAAAATACGAAAAATTAGTTGACTAATATCAACTCGCATAAAGTCAAGTTAGAATTGTCTCTATTGCCAAGGAGAGTGAACAGAAAATGTAACGATGGCTAATATGGAGCAGAATTTTTAAATTATTGGAACTTTTAGCGTGAGAGGTGGAGTCCCATATTTGGCACATCCGTATTGGAGCGGTTGGACGAGGTGCCCGGCAGACAAGTTGCATTTCAGTCTAAAGAGCCGACTTCAGAAAAAGTGATTTGCCATTCAACATATGTTTCGTTCTTCAATTCGACTTTAAAAGCCATTTACTCGTTAGGTATAACTGGTGTTATCTAAATCTTGGTCAACAAGTGATGATGATGAACTCATAAACACGTGTTCAATAAGTTTGGTCTTGAATAACGGAAATTTAATTTTTTGGCTTGGATGAACTGGATTAAAAAACAAGCTAATTGCAAAAAGTGTATTAGAAATGGTACCTTGTGTATTTCAACTATGGAGAATTTTATTTAAAAAAAAAAACTAGTACCTGACTCAAAAGTGGACAGCTGTATTTTCCCCTTTCGCTTTCCATCTTTCGGCATTGTTGCCTATAAATTGCTTAACACGTAAGATTTTATGTATGGAACAGGTGACAAAACTGCTAACATCTACAGTAAAACCACATGTTTGGCTAACTGTTGGCTAAGATGTAATGTATTCTCGAAGATATAGCTGTATAGTATGCACCATGGAAAAAAATATATTTGCGTTAATAGCACACGTGCGCGCACACACGCACCTGACAATGTTGATAGCTTCACGTCGCATAATATCGCTAGCTAAGAATACTACGAGTTTTAGCTGCTATAACAGTTAAACTTTAATGAAATTCTTGTTTAGTTAGCATTTACCTCCGTACAAACAAAGGAGGCTCGATGTAAGTTCAAAAAATTAAGATCATCTCAAGATATTTCCGAGTCTTAACCATACGACAGGTTTAAGAGAATGATATACTGTCAATACTCACCCAGCATCGTAATTACTTGTTTCCTTTTTAAAAAAAAAACGACTCAAGAATCAGACATCAACGTCCAATCGAAGTGAATACAATGACTCTCTCGTTGCCATTTTATACAGCTGTTTCACCTTGATCGCTTCATTTAAGATAAGACAGACATGTGATTGAAATCAAGAGTAGAGAATTATCTAGTTTCGTGTGGTTACATAACTGTATTCATTCTCAATATTGATGCACTCTTTCATACAAGGTACAAAGTCACGATTCACAGAAATTCCAAAGACTGTTTACTGCATTTTAATATTTAGTAGTTTTCACAATTAACATGTTTTACTTATCACCTGTCAAGGTTTATTGGAAGATAAACGCATTATAACTATAATGGTACATCGCAAAAAAAAATGTATTAACTGATGTATTACTACTTGAACTTTATGCACGACACTAACAAGGTAGTTCCCCAGCGATAATTTCAATTGAAATGTTACAGCAGTAAGATAAAACATCTAAGTTACCTATTATGTTTCAAATGTAATGGCGATAGTAGGCGATGATTACTACAGTAATATAGCCTAAATGATGAATAATATAAATACAATAACACAAATGAGCCGTAACCCCTGAAAATACTGTCAAAAAGCTAAGAAAAGAACAATATAAACTCGAATAATACAATTCTAGTCAAAAAAAACTAATACAAAATTAAAATAGAAAACAAAATTAATATAATAGAAGTAAAAGAAGCTGATCGCTACAAAAAAATTTAAAAAGTGAAATTGACAAAATGACATTAAACAGTAACACAAATAAACGAGACAGTGCAAATTATATATCAGCAGAAACCTGTAATCCTTGAAGGAGAGATAAAGCAAATACATACAATCAAATGTTCAACCGAAAATTTCATATAGTCACAGAGTTGGAATTTGGAATTCAGTTCACTGTATTGTAAAACAAAACAGACCCCAATTAACCTAGGTATTTTGAGTGTTTTAACCAAAAATAATAATATAGTTTCGAAATTTCGCACTGACCTTCCTTTGGGTTTTAGAAGTTGATCCTGAAAAGTCCACATCTATCAGATGATGGCGTCATACATTTATTATGCAATATGGGCGTAAGTGCAGAAAGATGCATATCATGACTGTTGCGTGAAAAATTTTAATTTCAATGTATTGCAATTTGGTCCAAATTTAAAGTTAAGGGCACTAAGTCATTAATCATTCGTTTTTGTTACGTTATACAACGCGAAAAAAAGCTTCTAACCTAATTTATACTCAACTAGTGGAAGTAGAAAGTACTGCTGCTCTATACAATCACAAATTGCAGGCAGAAATAGACCAGAATAAACTTTTTAAAAACTTTGTTAGCTTCTGAATAGTTTGTTTAATATTTCTATACGACGTGTATAAGCTCTGATAATAAACATCGAAGTGTACTAAAATGCAACAGTAACATTTATCATTAATAGGTCACAAAAATTATGTTGAATATTACTTGTTTATGTACTGCATATGTAAATTTAATGCCAATAATACATGTAAGACAGTTATTCAGTCACCGCAAGCGAAATACTTAAATCACAAATTGAAAATTAAACATCATTCAATGTTCGTGTAGTTGTATATTAATTCATCTAACCCCTTAAAAGTCCTTTTCGTCAGAACCGTCGTTAATAACAGCATTAGTGCATGTTACTTCACGACATTTCGCACATATAATACCACATTGCAGTCCAGCCCGCACACACTCGCATCTGTAGCTGCATTCACTTTTACAGAGATGTGATTCCTTTGATGTTGTACATTCCCCTTATCAACATGTAGACAGGTTGAACTTCTAGATCACGATAGATTATATTTATACATTTTGTGTGGCTGATGTTATTTATGATTCTCACTGCCCTGTTTTGAATTCTCTCAATTCAGTTAATTAAAGTTTTATTGGCTGAGCCCCATATGCATGTCATATAGACAAGGTGACTGTGAATTAGCATAAAATATATGTCCCTTAAAATTTTCGAGGTACGGCATCTTTCGTTCTCCGTATTACTGCAGTAGCCGGCTTAATTTTGTTGCGTGTATGTGAAATATGATTATACCAGGTGAGATGTTCGTCAATAACTAGATCAAGAAATTTTGTATAGCCTACCCTTTGCAAGGGTTTGTTGTTTACTGTTATCTGTTTGTGTTGGTGAATTATTGTATTACGTCTGGTGATAAACATGTAATTGGTTTTATCCTCATTTAAAGTTAGTTTGTTTTTCTTCAGCGATACACTTAGAATTTTTATATCTTCCTGAATTTGTGCTACCAGCCCGTCAACAGACGTATCGGTGTAAAAAAATGTTGGTGTCATCCGCATACTGTGGTAAATGTCCATTAATTTTACATTTTTGCAAATCATTTATGTATATTAAAAAGAGTATAGGGCCTAATATGTCTAGATCCTTGCGGTACCCCACATGATATTGGTTTGTATTGACTGTTATGGCTATTCACAGTTACATACTGCCATATATTTTGGAGGTAGCTTTTGAAAATTTATAGGGCTACTCCTCTTACACCTGCTTATTCCCATTTTTGAATAAGTATATCATGATCGACTGTATCGAAAGCCATGCTGAAAGTTTTTTACTGTCGAGATTTTCATGTAACATTGTTATCAGGTCCACAGTAGCTACTTGAGCGCTTGATTTTCCCCGAAAACAATATTGACCATTGTGAAAGAATTTATTGCTATTTAAATGTTTAACTAATCTAATCTTTATCGCCTGTTCTAGAACTTTTGAGATAACTGGTAAGACAGATAAAGGTCTGTAATTACTTGGGTTTAAGAGATCTCCATGCTTAAATATTGGGAAAACCTTGGCAATCTTTAGACTATTTGGAAATACACCTTCACTTAGGCTTTTATTAGTGATATTTACCAGTGCATGACTTATTGCTGGTAAAATTTCTTTAAGCACTTTGTTCGTGATATTACCATGACATCAGCTATATTTTATTTTTAGGTTATGTACGACGTTAGCAAGTTCATTATCATCAGTTGGTTCGAGAAATATAGAGGCCTGAATACTAGGTGAACTGATTGGTATACTTGCTTCATCTGATTGGAGACTAGATGCTAGTTGGGTACCATTGCGAAATAAGTGTTTAGTTTGTTACATATGGTTTGTTTATCTGTTATCTGTTATTCTGGTATTGTCTATTATTAATGCATCAATATAATTTCTATTTGTTGTTTTCTATTGTAAATTACTCGATTTATCACATGCCATGTTTCTTTTATATTGTTTTTACAATTTTTTTTTCAGATTCACCACTTTATTACGACATAATCTGTATTCATCTTTAATAAGTTCATTTCCTACAAATATTTTTGTTTGGCTGTGCAGCGTTTCTCTTCTATATACGAGATTCAAAAATTCCTGTTTAATTCACGTTTTACGCGAGCATTTTGTGATGGTCTTCTGTTTTTGCTTATGGAACTTGATGCGTGTACTCCTTCAACAATTTTGTTGAGAAGATTTTGATACATTTCATTCACTCCTAAAGTATTATAGTCTCAAAGTATATTTTTAAATAAACTAAGTTTATCAACGGATTTTTATTAACATTTATTTCCTCGTTGGCCTGACTTGTAAGGTATATATCCTTGTGTGGTTCTAGTGTGCATATTAGCAAGTTATGATCACTAAAGCTATTGTTAATATTTGCTATACAGTGTGAGTAGTGAACGTCATTTGCCAGAATGTGATCTAATAATGTGTTCGAGTTAGCACTTCTGGTTGGTAGTAGATTATTACATAATGAAAATCCATATACTTAGAAAAGGTCTAGATATTGCTCACTTAGTTTACCTTTAGAAAGTGTGTCAATGTTTGAATCACCTAGTACGATGTAAGATTTCTTATTTGCCTTAGTCAGAAATAATTCTATTATTTCTAAAAATTTTGAGCAGTTGCCTTTGTATGGGTTATAGAGCATTAATATATTGAAAAAATTTCCTTCGCCACAGCAGCTAGTTATTTCTAAATGCAACATACTGCGTATTTCATGTAATGTATACTGAACTGAGGATGCCCATTTAGAATTATTAACATAGACACATACTCCTCCGCCTTGTTTATTGTTACTATTGTTATTAATATTTGTTATTCTCCGCAGCTAAGTTTTGAACACTTTCGCGTAAACAGAAATTTGGCTTTTATGTACCTTATAATCTACTAGTAATAGTTTCCATTCGTTTTTTTTTTGTGCTTAATGGCTCTCAGGGAAGATTACAATGTACAAGGCGCAAATGTATGATAACTGCATTAACTCAAACAAGACAAACACAAACACCCAGTCCTGAACCCGAAGAAGTGACTGTAAATGCCACCTCCCCGGCCGGTATCCGTTGTTTGGAGTATTTTACGACGCAGTTTGTAAACATGATGTATCTTCGCCATAGACTTGTTGTGAACTAAGCAGAGACACAGTTGCAGCTAGCCTCGTGCTACACTAGTACGCTCAAGTGGCTGTTTCCGAACCTCGAGAAAAAATAATTATTTTTCTTGTTAAATTGTGAATTTAAGAAAAGAGTTTATATATAATTAATATTGTACGTAGTGACTTGTATAGTTATTATATTGTACTTTTCTTTTGAAATATCTAGTTTTCAAATAATTGTATTTTCTTGACTGTAGTTGTTCTTCCGCCATGTTGTAAGGACTATATTGTGGTTTGTATTCTTGCTCGTTTCAGATATATTTATACCCGTGTTTTTTAGTAGGCCTATGTGTGTTCAGTCGGCTTCCAGTGTCATGTAAGTGTAAAGGATCTGCCACAATGAACTTTTAACTGCCGTGCAGTGCAGTGCCGTGCCGTGCTGGTGTGATTCTGGCTATCTGATTGGCCCACGTGACCATGACGTCACTGCCGTTCTGCTTGCCGGGCAGTGCTGTGCTGTGCCGCCAATTCCAGACGAACTTTTAACTTTTTTGGCAATGGCAGGGGCGGCACTCACCGGCCAACACCGGCAGGGAGTGGCAAGGTGATTGCTATTGGTTGACTGATGTACGTCACAAAATGAGAGCCAATACCGCGGAGAAAAAATGTAAACAAACAAAAATCAGCGACTGCTCTGCCACCTATTGTGCGCAGAATGAACTGAACCCCAGCGGCAAGCACCGGCATTCATTGTGGCATACAAAGAGGAGAAACAGGCCGGTCACCGTAGCGGCAAGTCACCAGCAGATGGAACTTTTCATTGTGGCAGGGCCTTTATTCTTGCCTTTCGTCATCGTAAATGTGGAATAGGTCGTTATGTTGCAGGACATGTAATTGATTAATTTTCGGCGCCTTGTTTAGTTTCTTGTCTGGGTTTTTCTTGAGTTGAAGTCCTGTCGCATAATGGCACAAGTCCTTGTATCTCGTTTGTGTTTTCGTAGTTTGTTATTTATTTTCTTGATTAGTAACTTTCGCCTTCGGGTTTTTTACCGTTTCGCTTTTGGTAACTTCAGTATCTTTCAGTAAGAGAGAGGGGCAGACATTTGATTTCCTTAGTTTAATTTTGTTTACTGATATATTCATAACTGTTGACATGTAAATCCAGGAGATTAGTTTTGCAACTTGAAGTAAATCATTGCAGATAACATTATTATTAAAGACGAGTTCAATTAATCACTTTATGTGCCCGTGTTAGGAGAATGTTTGGAGGTATGTTAGGGATCATGTGCATACTACCGAGGTGATGGGCTCGGTAGGTTGATGTGTTTGTGGTGATGGCAAGGGGGGGAGAGGCGTCTTATGCCCTGGAGAGTGCCAGCTGCTGCTGGTGGTGGCCTTATGTCTACCGCCCATGTGGTGAGTCCCCTCTGTCTCCTCCACATCCAGATGTGTTGATGCAGAGCTGTAAAGTGGCTGGTTGGTGGCACTAGCTCCCGAAAGGCCATGAAGTGGCCGTGGCCAATTAACTCACTCGTCTGAATAGGTTTCACTATGTATTTATTAAGTCGTTGCTGGCACACGATATAATGCACAGATGTGCTTTAAGAAGTCCCCACGTCTATAGCCGGTGGGTGGCTATCACGATAAGGCGCGAACACTGAGTTGCACGATGGTGGAATTGCGTTGGAAATAAACCCCTGGGCGAATGAGCTTGCAAGGATGGGGGTGGCTCTACTCCTGGACGGTTTAAATTAAAGTTGCATTATGCTGTTCCAGACAAATAAAGAGAAAACACTATTGCCGCTACATGATCAGACAAAGTATGAGCCGCGTGTCATGTGGCATACCCCCAACACGCCCAAGACAAGAATAAGGAGCAATAACGCCCACTCCCACTAGGTAGCTGAGAACGCCTGCCAAAACTATATGTGTGGCCGCTTTAAGCATGTAGTGCAGTAACTGAATACGCACAAATACACTAAAAAAACTGCATAAAAGACATGTTAGCCCTTAAAGACATTAACATAATAGAATTGGCTAAAATAACGTGAATAAACCTACTGAGGGAAATTATTTTTAATGTGCCTTCCTCTCTGGTTGTCTTATTAAGATGTCACTCAAAGTCCGAGCTGGCACTAGAACACATAACGCACTTTGACATGATATGTCATTCACTATTCTTATTTTGCATTTAAAATGTTGGGTGCGCGTTGTGCTGTTTTTGTGTTTGTCACGTTGCCGGCCTGGGCTGCATTCGGTGGTTCAGAGTCATTGAGCATATTCTAGGCACTTTGCACAAGAAATTGCTTACCTACCTTGTGGGTGCTTATTAATTTAATGAAAATACTGTGAACGCCTCGCCACTACTATCTCGGCTTAACAACTCCCGCGCTGTCTGCTTCAGGTGACACACACTTCGGCATTTGCTTGGTGAAATGACCAATGTCCCTTGGTTTAAGGGCGCGGTCTACCGCAATTTTCATCATCGTTATTTTATTTTTTATTTGTACCAGATATTTTTTTTCTTATTTTAGACACAAAATGTGTTTAAATTTGGCTCTTATGAAATTTTTTTATCTCTCATAGCTTTCGCGTAATGTCTTGTTAAATTCATATTTTGCATGTTTCCGTTTTAACGACTACCTAAAACCAATTGATATACCAAACTAAAAAAAATCACAGTATATAAAGACATTGCAGGCTACAACGACATGCTCATAAAATTAAAAAATAAAAATTATTTGTATTTAAAATAAAATTATTGAATTTTTAAAATTTTTATTTTCAGTTTCGGCATTTTTTTAAAAATACAAATAATTTTTATTCTTTAATTTTATGAACATGTCATTGTAGCCTGTAATGTATTTATCCACTGTGATTTTTTTGAGTTTGATATATAAGTTCGTTTTAGTGTAGTCGTTAAAACGGAAACATGCAAAATGTGAATTTAAAAAACCATTACGCGAAAACTATTAGAGATACAAAAATTTCATAAGAGACAAATTTAGTCACATTTTGTGTCTAAAATAAGAAAAAAAAATATTTGGTACAAATAAACAATGAAAAAATGGTGATGAAAATTGCGGTAGACCGCACCCTTAATTGGTGTTGGGGTGTGTTGCTGTGACATTACTTGGTCGGATTATATGAAATCGTGGCACTTTCCTTTGTATTGTGTTGTTGAGCACGTGGCCGCATGAACTTGGCTGCTCAATCGGTCCAGTCAGTATCGGAAGCATGCAGGGTGCGTTCCGAGATGCCGCGGGCCGTTTGTGTGAATACTGCCAATGGGTCGCTGTTGGATGTTGACGAATGGTGGCGATGCGTGCGTGGGTGGTTGAGCACACGTCAAGGTTATGCTGTTTGTATGTATTTTGGGGCGTGTGTCCCCCTGAAGTTTGCCGCCCGTGTGTATAGGGTTAATTCAGATTTGTAATTGCATTGTGGTCTGCTACTGAGGTATGGGACTCGGTTAGCATTGTTCTTCTTATTGTTCAATTAGTTTCCTGTAAGGATAAGGCAAATTCTTGTTTCAAATTGTTTCGTCTTTTCTACGTCCTGTTCAACAATCACGTCTAGGGCTACCTTTGATGCTAGTTACTGTACAAATTAACCTGTTAATTTATCACGCTATAAAATGTAAATGGTAAATTAATGTTCAGTGTACTTAACTTTTATATTTCGTATTTTTCGTTTCTAATGTTTCTTGTTAGGTTGGTAATTTATTGAGTTTCGTAAAATGTTTAAGGTTATGTTAATTTGTTATGTTTGTTTTGAATTTTGAATGAATCCCCATGGGCGTAGAAAGCCAATGTTTCCAGTGGGAGTTTAGCCGTCAGTGAGATATTTAGGACCCCCGGAAAAATTTTTGTTTTTAGATGCAAAATGGTGCTATTTGTGCAAGGTTTGAACTAAACTGTTAAATATAGATACAATAGAAATTTCAATGTTTTTAAATATATGTTTTTTGTCTTAGTAAACTATGTTATAAGCAAATCTTAATCAAATTTGGCACTTTGTATCCTTCCTCGTTTACGACTTCTTGTTGCATATCTTGTATGAATGTGCAATAACGTACTTACAAGTGTGAGTCATGGTATCCGCCATGTTACGTGTCAGTACTTACCAATATACTTCATAACTTTATTGAGACATCACACTGTGATATCTCACAGTTATCACAGGATGTAGTTCTCGGAATATGGCTGCCTTGTAATATTTGTGCAGGTAAAAAAACATGAGTGTGATGAAATAATGGTTGGTTATTCATAATTCAGTTAATTAATAAAAGCTCGGCATGTATTCAGGTGCAGACATGCCTTTTATTTTCCTTGCTAGTTGTAAGAGGAGCATTTTGTAAGGCATTATATGAGATTTTACAATAAAATAATAAATACACTGTCACATTAAATTATTATGTAGTAAAAAGAGGAATTTACTCCACTACTTTTGAGTCATATATATTATATTTTAATGCTGAAATATTCCAAAACTATAAGCAAAAATTATCTGTCGGATTATATAACCATATAGACTCAAACATTATTTCTCTGATCTCAAATGTCAAAGAACATTTTTAATTACAAAAAACTGCGATTGCAAAACATACATAAACAGAAAAAAAAAATAACAGTTGAATTAAGTTAATATATAAAAGTATTGTTTGTACATAACAAACATTCCAGAAAAGCAATTTTAATTTTCCGGTTTACCAAACACGTTTTTCCTTTTGTCACTCTTTTTTTATAAATTCAATGCATATTGATTTCATGTTCAATTTGTCCAAATGGTCTTTATGCACATGGCATAACATTAAGGAGTTCAGTCGCTTTTGGGTCTTAGTACTCCTAAGGTAAGTTTTCAACCTTCTGAGTGTGCTGAAACTTCTCTCAGCTTCACAAGAAGAAGCTGGGCTCGTCACAAGAAGTTTGACAAGCTGCTGTACTTCACTGGAAAGTCTTCTTACTTGTACAAATAGTAAGCCAATATCTAGTAATGGATTTAATTTTTAGGAGCCCACTTACCTGCTGCTGAAACTGTGTATCACTGTGCTTAAAATAACACTTTACCTGATTGTGGACATGTTTTATGAACAGTTTGTGCACACCTTGAACAAAACGGGAGGGCATTGCAAATGTGGGCGGATGAGTACTTTTAAAACATTAATGACATACAAATTTAATTTCAGAACATTCAGACAACTTTGTTTCTAGAGTTGTCAATTTTGATTTTGATACCAATTAAAATACATGAATTTGACTTGTGGTACACAATTAAGTTTAACACATTTCCAGGTAAGTAGGCACATTTAATAAATTTAAATTATTCTACTAACCTCAGGAGTCAAAAATCTACGTTCTCTAGCAGCTTGCTCAAGAGATGAAAATGTGTGTAGTTTTCTGAACAATGGCAATTGAAGTTTTAATGAATCCGGGTTGATTTCGGAGTAGCTGTCCACCACTTCTGACACATCTCCTGACATTAAAACGACGAAGGGACAATGGGAGGGGTGAGTCACCTGATACTGCCAGGACAAAGGGGTAGGGTGCAGTTGCGACCACGTTAATTCTATGAAAAGATAAAAGTAGCAGGCTGCAGTTTGTGTGTTGATTTCCAACCAGGCTGTTAACACATATTAAGCACATGAAGTCGTGAAAAACGTGTATGTTTAACTATGCACAGTTAACAGGCAGTGACATGTTTTAAAGTTTGACTGAAAAAGGGTTCATTGTACACTGAATGTGGGCAGCATCATAAAGTGGTACAATATAGTTCCCCAAAGTGAATAATTAACATCTATATAAACAAATTTCCCGCCACCCATAACTGTGATGGGTGTCCATCTTAATTCCGGTGGGGGTCCTTATAGCCACAGTGGGGGTCCAGACCCCCACGACCCCCACGGTTTCTACGTCCATGTGAATCCCTGTTGGGATTCAACCTGGAACTTTATAATGTTTTCCTTGAAGTTAATCTACAGTTTACCTTTTCCATGAGTGGAATTTCAATGTGATTTTGCTTGCAGCTATTGCAGATCTTTAACTAGTATTATAATATTGAGGTTTTAAGGTTTAAAGTTTGATTTGCTTAGAGTGAGGATTACTTTTTCCTTGATGCCCTTGTAAATCTATAGGGATTTGTAACCCACCTTATCTTGGTATTTGTAATTTGTGACCATCACCATTTGTTGAGGTGCTAGCCCCTAAGTAGGGGACAGTACAGCGTATATTTTTGAGTTCACACGTTGTTTGGGTCTCTGGGTTACGTCATGCTTCCACTAACTAATGACCGCAAAATACTCGCATGAGACGACCTGATACTCTATAGACCTTGGAACTTACCTGAATATAGTGCCACATATATATTGTTTATTTACGCATATGTGCATCATTGACGATGTGCAACTGCTTGCTAATAGCAATAAATCAAACAAATTTGCACACAAAATGTTAAGGGCTTGGTTGCGAGTTTCTGCAGTTCTTGCAAAAATATTTTTTAAACCCCAAACCCGGGCCTACATTGTAAAATCCCTTCGTAACTTTGTTACACATAGTATTATCTTTATATAAATGACTGTGGACTTTACGGTTACCCTAAAAACATTTATAATCGAAACGAAACTACTCCTCCCAATGCTTTTCTTATGGCACTACGTCTCCGGCAGGTGAAAATATTTTTTGTGGCCGTTGTAGGCATTATTTTGCAAAATCGCTACATAAATTAGTTCGCGTTATAAATGTTGATGTTCATGATTTTTTTTAATAGCATTCTTTGGAGTAGTAAATGAAATATTTTACGAAACATGAAGTTTTTACTACAAACAAAGGCAGGGATTGTCCAGACGTCACGAATGGCCACGTCCTGGAAGTTCAGAGCTTTCTCAAGAGATCGCGTGCTGGTCGAACAGGTTCTGTGCAGGATCTAGGTCCTCAGTAACGCAAGACGAGCGAAAAAAAAATGTGGAGTGGAAGGAAGAGAATTTCGAGGAAAATAAAACTTGAGTTATTGTAAGTAATTCGTATCACGTTAACGTAAGAAAAAATAGAATGATTAGGAATATCGATGAAAAACAATTAGGTCTATCACAGTTGAAACTCAGGAATCCCTGAAATACGCATTATAGGGCGGTTGTAAAAAAGTCACGAGGTTAGTCTGGGAAGGTCAAGAACGTCAGTTTGAGCGCACAAAATGTAACCCGATTATGATGCGTTCTATTTTTATTTATTTACATAACCTCTCGTATTTCTAGCACTTACTAGAGAGGAGTTGTCATAAATACATCACAATAGATAGGTTATAACTTGTTACAATTACTTTAAATTTCAAGACTGACACAAACACATAAAAAACAAAGCAAATACAAGTTATTATACATAAACATAACAAAATATTTCAAGTTTTCAAAAATACATTAAAATGATTGCAAGTAGTCAGAAAATTTTATAAGTTGGGTGCAAACATTTATATATTATTAACCTCTAAAAAAATTATATAAAGACATTTATAAAAGAATGACACTTATGCAGCACAATAGGAGACTTCATTTACCACAGTGTTTTGTACACGTACGGGTACATAATCCATTTAGGTTTTTTACTCTCTTCCTTTTTTTTTTTTTTTTGTTATACATAACTGTTAGCTTTTATTTCAGATTAGTATCAAGTAAATATAGACTACAATTGTACAACTCATGCCCATGGCTTAGCCAGCAAATTTGTAATGTACATATTGCCTCTTTTGCAAGAGCCTTTGGCTCATTGAGGTCCGTTGTTTATAAAAAAAAAATTACAAGGTTAAAAATAGCGACGAAACAACACGAAACGAATACACATACACCCCCTCTCCCACACACTCGCACAATTTTATATATATATATATGTATGTATATATACAGGTGCCCTATTGCAGGAACAGGTCACCCACACCAAAAGATAGAAACAATGTCTCCTATTGTAATTTTCACAAAGTGTATATACCTCTTAAGGGGTGCATTTTACAGATCATATTGTCAGATATTCGTGTCTTGTTTTGATGTGTACTATCTCTTTCCAACATATGGCACGTATTTCATTACGAGGGAAACCACAATGGACTCTCCTATTGTAATTTTCACAAAGTGTACATACCTCTTAAGGGGTGCATTTTACAGATCATATTGTCAGATATTCGTGTCTTGTTTTGATGTGTACTATCTCTTTCCAACATATGGCACGTATTTCATTACGAGGGAAACCACAATGGACTCTCCTATTGTAATATTCACAAAGTGTACATACCTCTTAAAGGGTGCAAATTAGGGGCTAAGTTTATCAGACATTATTTCTTTCTTTTGGTGTGTAGGACCTGTTCCCGCAATATGGCACACTTCTTTTCGAACACCCTTATGGGGCCTTCCTGTATATACTGTGTTTGTGTGTGAGAGGTAGGAGCGGTAAGGATGCTGTTGACCGACGTATATAATGTAATGCATTATAACCTCTCCGCTCAAGTTAACTCAGCTGGCTTACAGTGCTTTACTAGTATCCTTTACCCTATAGTAATCTAAGCGGTGACCACATTACTTTATTTGTGGACAGCATAGTTCAAAGTCTAACGCTCGTTACTATACTTGTGTTTTTCGAATCCGGTTGGGGCCGCGGTGGCCGAATGGTCAGATCATTCGCCTCCCACCAAGGTTATCCGGGTTCGATTCCCGGCGGGAACCGTGCCGGACAACGCCGTTGGCCGGCAGGTCCTCTCGAGGATATCTCCCCCCCACTTAATTCCCCTATCATTACGGCGCTGCGCCATACTCACCTCATGTCACCCCTCACGAACACTGGAGACCTAGACGTTACTCGCTGACTAAACTATCTCGCTTACTGACTACAATCCTGTTATGTTTCCATATACTGCTGTCGAGAAAAGCCATTTTTTGCCGTTTATGTGGCCCGAAATTTATGTTTCTAACAAACGTGCCAAATTTTTTTAAACTAAAGCGACGTAGTTTGGAGTTTGTGTTATTTTCGTGGATATACAAATTATCACAAAAAACTGTAACATGTGCAACTCTTTTGAAGGGCAGATACTGAGTCCTCTTAAACCAGTAACTAGGGTTACTTTAACATTATAGGGTAACATTGTCTACTCAAAATTATTTGTATTTTGTGCTGAGTGAAGAAATTTTCGAAAGTTACTATTAGGTTCAAATAGTTTTAATACAAGACTTCAATTGTCCGTTAATTTACAAAAAAAATAAAAAATAATAAACAATATCAAACAATTAAAGCTAATGTTTAAATTCCCTAAGTAACCCTGCCAGATGACCAATGTTACCGAATGTAACTAACACAGTCTAACCTAATACAACCCTACCTAACCTGACACAAACATACAATAACCTAAGCAAAACTCTACCTAATCAAAACCGACCCTAATGTAAACTAGCCTAATAACTGACCTAAACCTAATTAACTTACCCTACTTAACATAACCGTACCAACCTAACTTAATCCATATATAACTTAAGCCGTATGTTACCCAACGTTATTCGTTACTGTATCCATTCCTTCTCTTACATCACTTACTCCAGCCTAAATCTAACCTGCACTGATCTGTACTGGCCAGCACTGTTGTACACTTTCTTGTACTAAATTGTATTTTCCTGCACTGTTGTACCAGCCTGCACTAACTTGCACCAACTTTATCCTACCAAAACTATCTAAAAACAGAACAGTTTTTTAGACATAGGCTACGCCATTGCAGACAAATGTTGTGGTATTGCAGAAAAAGCCGCTGTTAAAACAAAACAAAAAAATAGGACTACAAGCCAGTAAGCTGTAGTCAACATACATAAAATGAAACGCACAGACAATATATGCAATACGGTAATATTCGCCCGCTATGTCGTATATCCAAAAAACTGTTCTGTTTGTATTACGAACCCATTTCAGGAATTGTTCAATGATCACACTCACGGTCTATGAAGGTAGAGGTCTTGACACTGAGGAATAAAATGTGACTCCCTTCTTGTCGCCGAGCGCTAGTAGTAATTTGGTGGAAGATTTGTCTGGTTTTTGTATTTGGCTTAGCTTAAAATGTGAAGTTGTTACCGGAATTGCGAGTATCATATCGAAGAAAAAAATGGGAACGTAATTTTGTATTGGAACACATTTTATACAACAATAAAATTTAATTTTTCAATCTTTTACATGTAGATGCACATTACAACGATTCTAAAATTTTGTAGGGCACGAAATATAGTTTTCGTTCGAATATGTTCACTAAAACAATAATACACAATATATTTCTTCAGACTACTTTTATAAACAGTTCCACACATGCCAATGAATTTATGGACATGGAACATGTACATACTATATCAGCTTACCTTATTAACATTATTTTCTGTAAATAATTGCAAAAATGTTAAAACGCGAGATGTAAACAAGACAAATCTTCCACCAAATTACTACTAGCACTCAGCGACATGAAGGGGTCACTTTCTCTTGCTGGAGAGCATAGGCAGTGTCAAGACCTCTTCCTCTTAGACCGTGATCACACTATATAACTAAAGCCTACTTAACCTAATCCTGCAAAACCTAAGCCAAACTACCCCAACACTACATAATTTTACCCAACCAAAGGCCCGATTCACAATGCGCAGTCAGCTGTCGGCAGTCCGCTGTCGGCTGTCAGAGATTAATATGTACATTATGATGTGTGTATTCACAATGTGCAGTCCTCAGTCGAGCAGTCGGATTTGGCGAACTTTATCTCTGACTGCTGGACTGCCGACTGACAAAAAATTCCAACCAATCAGGCGTTTCTCTCGTAATAACGTGATGTAAACAAATATTGTTTTAAGAGATTTTATACGGTTCTAAAAGCAAATTAAGCAATTTTACAAATTTAAAAACAATATGTTCAAAACATGGCCGATTATTAAATAGTAGTTTTGAAAAATAATGCAAAAAATATATATAATGACTGCTGGACTGCACATTGTGAATTGTATTCGACTGCCAACTGCCAGCAGTCGACTGCTGACTGCGCATTGTGAATCAGGCCTAACCCAACACAATCTAACGCAACCCTACACAACCTAATGATACTAAACCTACCACAACCCTCCCTATCCCTACCTTCCCCACCCCAACATAACTTAACCCAACCTCACTTAAAGCAACCTAACCTAACAAACCTAATCAAACCCATTCTACCACTACCTAAACATATTGTGCACTAATCTAAGTTGCACTTTTTTGCACTACATTGCACTTTCTTGCACTAAGTTTCACTCTCTTGCATTATGTTGCACTTTATGACACTTTATTGGACTAAATTCCTTCAACATGCATTAAATTTACTAATAAAACGTAAATGCCCCTAATTAACATAAGCTAGACTAACCTGAACTGACCCAACCTAACCTAACTTATCTCGACCTAACCTAAACCAATCTTACTTTACCTAACCTTTACTAAACCTATCCCTTACTTACCTTAAACCGACCTAACATAACCCGAACTAACCTACCCCGACCTAACCTAACACGATAAAACCTAACCTAACCCGACCTAACCTAACCCGACCTAACCTAACCCGACCTAACCCGAACTAACATAACCCAACCTAACCTAACCCAAACTAACCTAACCTAACCCAACCTAAACTAACCCGAACTAATCTAACCCGACCTATCCTAACCCAACATTACCTAAATCGAACTAACCTAATCCGACCTAACCTAACCCGACCTAACATAACCCGACCTAACATAACCCGACCTAACATTACCCAACCTAACATAACCCGACCTACCATAACCCGACCTAACATAACCCGACCTTACATAACCCGACCTAACCTAACCTAACCAAACCTAACCTAACCAAACCTAACCTAACCAAACCTAAACTAACCAAACATAACCAAACCCAACCTAACCAAACCTAACCAAAACTGACATAACCTAACCTAGCCCGATGTAAACTAACCCGTTCTAACTTAACACGACATAACCTAATACGACCTAACCTAACCCAATCTAACATAACCTAACCCGACATAACCTAACCCGAACTAACCCGACCTAACCTAACCCAACCTAATCTAACCCAAACTAACCTAACCCAACCTAATCTAACCCAAACTAACCTAACCCGAACTAATCTAAACCGACCTAACCTAACCCGACCTAAAATAGCCCGACATAAACTAACCCGACCTAACCTAACCCGACCTAACATAAAACGACCTAACATAACCCGAACTAACTTAACCTGACATAACCTAATCGAACCTAAAAAACCCTACCTAACCTTACCCGACCTAACCTGACCTAACCTGACCTAACCTAACCTAACCTGAACTAACCAAACCTAACCCGACCTAACCTATCACGACCAAACCTAAAGAAACCTAACCAAACCTAACCTAAACAAACCTAACCAAAACCGACTTAATGTAACCCGATGTAACCTAACCCGACCTAACCTAACACGACAAAACCTAACCCAATCGAAATTAACTTAACACGACATAACAAAACCTAACCCGACCTAAACTAACTCAATCTAACATAACTTAACCCGACCTAACCTAACCATACCCGACCTAACCTAACCCGACCTAACCTAAACCGATGTAAAATATCCCGAAAAAACCTAAACAGACCTAACCTAATCTAACCCCGACCTAACTTTACCCGACGTAACCTAACCCGACCTAAACTAACCCGACCTAACCTAACCCGACCTAACCTAACCCGACCTAACCTTAACCGACCTAATGTAACCCGACCTAACGTAACCCGACCTAACCTAACCCGACCTCACCTATCCCGACATAACATAACCTGACCTAAACTAACCCGACCTAAACTAACCTAACCCGACCTAAACTAACCTTTACTAACCTAACACGACCTAACCTAACTCGACCTAACCAAACCCAATCTAACCTAACCCGACCTAACCTAACACGACCTAACCTAACCCGACCTAACCTAACC
>PNEQ01062435.1:0-26994 GCA_003012365.1 Medauroidea extradentata | reverse complement strand
CGATAAAAAAAATTGCGTCGTATTCACCAGTCATGGCATAATATTCTGTAATAATTTCATTATTTACCGTGAACTGTATAAAAAGTTATTAGGGGGGGACATACAGACATCCATACATACATACAGACTTACAGACATACAGACAGACAGACAGACGCGCGATCTCATAAGCCTATCTTTCCTAGAGGAAAGTAGGCTAGAAACGTTTTTAGCCATTTTGAGAGGCCCGAAAATCATGTTTCTAACAAGCGTGCTGAATTTTTACAAAATAGAAGCATAGTTTCAAGTATGTGATATTTTCGTAGATGAACATAATATAAATAAGTTAAGGTGTTTCACGAAAGTAAGAATACTCGTGACACGCTGCAGCACCGTCCATGAGCCAGTCGGGGACTCCTGGTAAGACGGGAAAGTATATCAGTTCCCAAATTGTCACACGTCTTGTTGAAGAAAGTTTGCTAAAAGACTCTATGTTTAATTTGTCTGCTTTTACATTTATTCAACTCTGTAACTCGTGTTGTCCTCGCTGTCCTCGCCCGATTGCGCAGCCATTTTTCATACACCTGAGTTTGACTTTTAATTTTTATACTTTTGAATTTACAGTTTTTGATAAAAACGGTTATGTTTATTTTCCGGAATTGTAATATCTTGTTTAAGTGTCATCTTTCTGGACACATCTTTATTTGTTTTTATAATATTATATCTCTGTTTGTTGTTTATAACTAATACTGGCATATATTGTTGCTACTATGTTTTATTGTGGGGTTTTTCGCATCTCAACAACATCCCCTCATAGTTACGTAGAACCATTAAAACGGTTCAGTTTACAAAATATATTGTTCGCCTCTTGGCCAGTCGTGTCATTCAATACTTGAATCGTTAGAGATTTATACTTAATAATACTTCCTAATTAGTAATGTAAATAATTAACGCATACAAATTAGAAGGTTATTAACGTAATTGAGCTTGTAACAACTTAAGACTTAAATTAAAGATATAAAAAAAACCGACTCACAGGACACTAAATTCCAAATCGATCACCAGTAGAATTGCTCACATTCACTAAAAGTAATAGAAAAGAGCTGATGATCTTTATACTGCTCAACAGATGTCCTTGAATCATAGCTAAGAACACTCTCGATCAAGTCAGCTTTCAAACAAAATAAACCCCATCAAAATCGGTCCACTCGTTTGGGAACTACGATACCACAGACAGATATCCAGATACACAGACAGACACCCAGATACCCAGACAGATACCCAGATACACAGACAGATATCCAGATACACAGACAGATATCCAGATACACAGACAGACACCCAGATACACAGACAGATATCCAGATACACAGACAGATACCCAGATACACAGACAGATATCCAGATACACAGACAGATATCCAGATACACAGACAGATACCCAGATACACAGACAGACATCCAGACACACAGACAGACACGTCAAACTTATAACATCCATCTTTTTGCGTTGGGGATTAAAAAGAGAAAACATCAAGTTATACAAGTTTGGTAATATTAGTATACATTTGACTGTTTTATAAAAAAAATTTCTGCATGTGCTGTCATTTCCGCGTGGTAAACTGCTTTACCAGACTTATTTTGTTAAACCTCCTATACACATGTGTTGTAAGTTTACAAACACAATTTTAATACTGTACCCAACCAAAACGGATAATTTAAAGCGCAGAACTTCGACTGGGAATTACTAAGCACGTGGAGCTGTTCCCAGTAATGATTATTTGAAGTTATTTGAACTAGAGTTACATAAGTATTCCACTGGAATAATATACAATTTTATAGACAAACTAGCTGCCCCGACAAACGTTGTTTTGTCACATAAATAAGGATGTGGTATATAAGTAAGGATGTGGTATATAAGTGGAAGAGGTCTAATAATAAAGAAATCAATAAATAATAATAATAGAGCAGCGACACCTGGTGGGGATAGAATGGTATCAGCTCGTGGGGATAACTGATCAATTATCACTTACACAGTTATCGAGCGGGTTCTAAAATTATTATATTAAACATATTTACTAAACACTAGCACTTAGGAGTATAAAAATATATATATAAACCTATTCGCAGACCTACCGAGTGCTGTATAGGCCTATACAACATTTCATTGAAATCGGTTAAGCCGTTTCGAAGGAGTATGGAAACAAACACTGTGACACGAAAATTTTATACAGATATATATCTGCTGATTACGTCTTTCATTATAGGACATTATCATTGTGGAGAACAGCACATTGCAGAAGCGGTGTACGCAATATGTGTCAAGTGTACGTAGTTTCACCGCTGCAAAGCAAACTTCACAATAACCAAACGCGAGGAATTTATACTCAGCCTGATTCCGAATGTAGTGGAAAGGGAGAAAGTCGCTTGTTTGATCCAACGAGTTGTTTTGGAAGAACAACAGTGTGCCCGGTGTCTTGCGATCGTGATTAACTTAGTAAATATAATTAGCGATACCGTCACTAGTTAAGTGCTATATGTAGTGCACACAGAAAGTGCGAGTGATTTATTGTAGATAACTCAAGTGTGGAATGTTGTGTAGAAGGCGCCTGATGTGACAGAGGTCAAGGACAAAAAAAAAACCGACAATCCTTGAGTACATTTTGCTGCAGTTTGTTGAGCTTCAGGTAAGTTGACTTAGTAGTTGAATTAAACTCTTGTTTGAGCAAGCAGATAACAGGCTGTCGTCTGCTTGTATTTCTTGAGGCACCAGCAGAACAGTGAAAATTGTTCCGGAGTTTTTATTTTAAGAGTTGGCAGAAAAAAAAGATACAGTCTACCGAATGCCAATTTAAAAAGAAGGAACTTTTAATTTCGTATGTTTTTGCATTCAGAGCTGAAACACAATATCCAGATAAAACGTCCCAAGCTACCTTGGTGTGTCGAGTAACTGTAACTGAACGTACTGATTCAGCTTTGCACAAAACTATATTTCATTACTATTTCGCTGATATATCTGAACTGATTATTAACTTGTCAATGGAAAATATATTTCGATAAAATCTACCAAATTGCTCT
This sequence comes from Medauroidea extradentata, assembly GCA_003012365.1. Lineage (NCBI taxonomy): Eukaryota > Metazoa > Arthropoda > Insecta > Phasmatodea > Phasmatidae > Medauroidea > Medauroidea extradentata. The sequence continues at coordinate 23,937 of PNEQ01062435.1, read as the reverse complement.
ATGCTATTAAATAAACGGCCTTAAAATAACTAAAAACATTAACATATTTAAAAACTTCTAGTTTAAACAAAACTTTATTCGATACCAGTGAGCTAGCCTTTGCCGAAATTATTAAAAGAAACACTTCAAGCTTTGTAAAATATATAATTAGGATTAAGCCTGAGATGTTACGTTGACAATACGTATAGGTGTGATAAATGGAGTTATCACTTAATTAATATTCCACGCATCATTAAACCTCATTTGATAGCTACTCCAACTGTATATTTGTCTTTTTCATTCCCTAAGAGCTTCTCCAGGAATTAAGCTCAAGAAGCATTTGAACCATCTGAGAAATGCTTACACATTCAGCAGCATAGCCTGTTTGGCGAATCCGGATTGAAACGTTATGCCCACCGTAAATATACGCCTTAGTGTACTGAAGACGACTAGGGTGAGAAAATCAAGCCCAATAGCCGAGGTACACTTGACATTTTAATCCGTTTTAAAACAGCTATTTTAAACACCCATTCGACTAAACTGAACGAAGACGAAGTGATTGCCATATTTAGTTGTTTTATTTATTATGTTAGAGGTGAGAATCTTCTTGGACAAACTTCATGTCATATTAATTTTGTTGATACAACATCAGCTGCGAAAAATAAATAAATAACATTAAATTGACCGACGAATAATTTGAAACGAAAATATATAGTATATTCATTTTCATTGTTAGTTTTATGAGGTGTTTGGCCTTATGTTCAGAACTGGGCTAAAATATTTTTCTATAAAACGCTCGGTTCGGGCTCACTCCGTGCTTACATTTTAATATGGAATAAAAAGTTTACTACAAGCACGTTTTAGTCCATGTTCACTTTTCGTTCAATGCGTGTTGGCTCCGTTCCAACTTTAGTCGTGTCCGGGATATTACTGTATAAACTCACTACATGACCGGCCGTGTTGCAGCTCGTATTGAGGAGCGAGGGGTGAGACAATACTAGATGTGGCTGGACTGCTTATCACAGATTCATGAGTAATTAATGGCCTTGTTTCTCTAGCTTTTCATCATTTATTTTACCCGTGAGAAACTATATTTTGGTGAAGTTTCTGTACTTTCCGATTAATCTTTTGTATGCGCTATTATTTATTTTCTGCCAGAGTGTAAGTGTGGAGTATATTTGTTACAGGAAAGAAGACGATGGTATATCTCACAAAGGAAGCGAAGGATCTAGACGCGTGGGATCTTGTTTAAACATTGAGATGAATAATTAATATTTATGTCAGGTGGTGAAGTAGCATTACTGCATCACGTGGTTTTGATATGGTGGTTATGCTCCCTGTTACCAATCCTTGATCAACTACTGCAGTCCATATTTTACAGGCACTGTTTATACATATCACTAATGCATTTTTATGTATACTCACTTTTAGCTAAACGCATTAATATCCTCATTAATTTTAAATGATGTAAGTAATATTTCAAGCTCGTACATGCCTGTAAGCAGTGATTCGTTCCACAAACAGCTTTAATACTTCGGAGCATCCAAGTTCTCGATGGCAAATATTTCCAACCAGATGGATACCTTAAAGAAATCATTATAGTCACATCGCTGTTGCATTAGGTATAATGTTTACTGACTCATTATTTTCATACGATATACGAGTCAAAGTGAAGAGCGAAGCAAAACACATTATGTTTACGAAGTGGATGCGGCTTCTTGAGACAGTATACAAGAAACTAATCAAAACTGCTGGCGTTTACAGAGAATTGTTAGTAATTATTCACTGTCTTGTCTCATAAATTCAGATTTCTTACAGTTAGTTCCTATATTAGTAAATCAAATTTAAAGTCACCATTCTTGCAATAGCAGAAATTTTGTTGCTGTAAGGAAAAATTCTTGTTTAAATACAAACACTATTAAATAAGTTCTTTTGGCAAAGAAAGACTTGTTTTTGTATATAATAACAACAAAATATGTGTGGCATCAAAAAACGTTTAGTAGGAAAAAGTATTATTTACAAATACATATATATTATAAAGTAAACGGGTCACTGGACATCAAATGCTGAAGTGCACTCTTCTCAACTGAGAATTCGTAGGACAACGCATTTACAGCAGTATATGAAAAATCGTGTTCTTTCTCGCCAGTAATCGAGTGCGCTTCGTTGTGATAGGAGTCGGACAATAATACAGCCTCAGTAATGCGGTAATGTAAGGTGACGTTTTTCTAAAATAATGTTTATGTATAGAAAAAAGAAAAATATTAACACTAAATATGTTATTCAGGAACCTTTTTTTTTATAAGTAGGGCTCCGAAAAAAAATCAGTAGGACTACGCAATGCGTAACACAAATATTTTATTATACTAAAAAGTAGTTTCGCACTAATATTTATCACAAAAGTAGTTCTAGTGTTATAAGCACAAACTTAATGTTGTAAACTAATTACCGTTAATATACCTTAACGAAAATATAGTTCATTAACAGAAACATTTTTTAAAACATCTAAGGAACCCTAAGGGCTTAATTTTTAGTTTTTGTAAGATGTAAAGTTATATTTATTAGCAACCGAAACAGCCTCAAAGATCGGCTACTGATGCTAGTTGCTAGTTGTCAATTACGTCTGAAAACGTCTGGTTATTCAAATAACAAAATTTCGTGTGCGATAAACCGTGTTTCGAAGCATATATTTTTACTGCCTCCAGTTTGCTGAAACAGGAGACATCCTCTACTTTTCACGCCTTCCTCTCGTACCGTTTCAAAGTGCCAGCAGCGAGTTGAATGGGGTCACATTTTACGGCGAATCCTACTTCTCCTTCCGAGTATATCTTTTATGGAGGGCTCGAGGAGGAATCACGCCCGGTAAATTCCCAGCTGAAGCTGCGCGTAGCGGTCGTGTGATTGTGAAGAAACGTAGCTGCTTTACTGTTGGACCGCCACAAACCAGAACATAGCAGAGCTGTTTAATATCACATCGTTCATAAAGTTCAGTTACGTATGTAGTTTTACTCATTCAATTTTTAAATGAAATCATTTTGGTCATGTCTGAACGTGTTTACTTATTTTCAAATGAAAACACTAGAAAATTTTCCTGGACCTTATTATGGGTATGTGTGTAGTAGGAGATCGACTTTAACTGCTAAGTCACTAATTTACTGCAGAAAATAAATTTTTGCAACAATTACATGACAGCGTTTTGCACAAATGTTGTATTGAATACAAATATTAATTGGTAAAAATTTGTTGCGTTCGAATGTCGTTTAAATCAAAACATTTTATTATGTTTGCAATTTAATTATTATATTAAAGAATTCACTGGTGTTTCTTTTAATTTTCAGATTTTGAAAAATTGTGAACGTGTATTTCATACCTTACATGTTGCCACTTATATTTAATGACTTCTCCGAAACATCACAAACCTTGTGTTAATATAAGCGCGAAATACAGCCAGATACTGATATTAAGCATCGGATTTACTTCCGAAATGTGCCATTCTCGCTTTTAATATATTGCACTCGCAGCGCCTTAGAGTACGAAACACACACTTATTACTAACCGATTTTATGAGTGAGTGAAAAAGTGGAGAATTAATTTATATGCTTTGAATAACTTTATAGCTTTCATCTTTCAAAATTCTTCGTAGGTTATGACAAGAAGTAGCCGTTTATGGTGTCCGGACTAAATAAGATAGTTTAAAAACGTTCAAGTTTTCTCTGCCACTTCTATAACCAGTTAAATTATGTATCACTTAGCGTCTTCTCGAAGAAATGATATTCAAATATTATTATTTCGAGTCTTTTCTTTGCAAATTTCTCGTCTGAAATTGTTTCAAACTGTTGGAATCATAAAAATTAAAACTGAACCAGTCAATAATGTTTTTCGTAGCTCAAATATTTCACGAATTTAATTTGTTGAGACATGACTACACACTTCCGCGTGCTATTATTGCCGGACAAATAATTTTCCTGCACCTGTATTTTTCTGCGAAGTTTCGATTTTGGAATATTACTGGCGTGATGTTACATTCTTGGTTTGCATTTGTTCTAACACGAATATTTTGTTCGAATCGGGAACCCATTTTTAAATTCCTTACGGCATATCGTTTTGAAAATATTAGACGTTGAAGTAAAGTTCTCAACGACATTGAAGGAAGCCAAAATTATTTGTTAATTGTTTAAAACATCTAGTCCTGCTATTTTACGGGAATTAAAACTTTTGGTATGTTATTTGTCTGAGCAATTGAAATTTCAATTTTTCTCATAATTAAATGCGAAATCGAAACCACACTTGGAAAGTATAGTAATTATGTTCCTCAATGATAATTACAGCCCATGTAAATGTTGTCTGACTTCGTTCTGTTTTCAGTTGCACCCGTGATCATAACGCAACTGAAGTCACCAAACATAGGTAGCTGTAAGTCATAGTTTATTGTCTTTTTACTAAACTTTGGATATGTGGTGTGATTTGGGAATTTTAAAGAAATATTTTCTAAAAGTATAGCACTTCGGACTGATTTTCCTGAGATAAATTCCAAACAACATATGTCCACATAAATTACATTTATACTGACTCACACTTGTCACACATATAGAATAAATAAATTGCGTAAAGACATCTTTAGTCACCACACGCGTCCAAAGTCACCACCGCTTATAGATAATCTAAAAATTTCAAGTGAATGTAATGTTGAGGGAAAAGTAAGGAGAAACTCTAAAAATTTAAATGCAATATGTGATTGCAAAATACTATATATGCACCATATTTCAGCTAATTTTTTCTACTGGCTCATTAGTTTTGTACCAACGTGTGAGGGGTGGACATAGTCAGAAACACATATCTAATATATTTTTGAACAGCTATAATACAGTGCTAAATTTCCTAATTGATTAATCTTTAGCTGTTATCCTTTAAGTCATAACAGATATTTGTAAATAAATCTTACCTCAATCGAATACTAAAAGCTTTGATTAATGGGATACAATGCTTATATATTTATTCTTAGGAATGATAGACAAATTGCAAATCACGCGAAGAGGTATAAAAATTGAGGTACAAAATTAATCGATTAGAATAAGTAAGTTCAATAACTCACGCCAACTCTAATCATAAAAAGCAAATGGATGGCGTAAAATTATCAAAATACTGCTGCTATAAATGAATTATTTAAAAGAAGAATGCAAGAATAAAGCGAGAAGATCATGTACACGGAGAGGATGGAAGTGTAAAAGCCTGCCTCTTCAGGAAGGTTGTTTTTTTCACCTTAAACCCATATTTGATTTTTATAACATAATTATGTAAAACGAAGACACGTTTTCATGGAGGGCGGACTTTATTCTCATCACTTATACTAGTTATAAAATAACTAAACTGTTATATGAATTATAAATTACAGTAATCAAGTAGTTGAACTTCTCTGAGGAGCTTTGCTTAGGTGTCCAAACTTATTGCATTAAATAACGCAGATTTAAAACATATTTTCTTAGATAATATCTAGTTTTCGAAGAGATAATGAACATAAAAACGTTTCAGTTATTAGTATTTGCTTGTTTGTTATTTATAAGAAGTAACATCAACACAGTTCCCTTTGTGAAAATTTTGACCAATAGTCATAAGTAAGAAATACATTGTAGATGTACTGAATGCTTTAGTAAAAACGAAATCAGCTGTTTGCAGAATTATAAATTATTTTGGTGAAATGTTTATAGCATATTGCGTATTTTAATCTGACAGACTACCTGCCATCACCACGTCTGAATTTTTTCCTACTTTCTTGTTTGAGGAAAAGCTCGTTCCTAGATGGCATGTTAAATCTGTATTAAACCGTTCATTATGTAACCGGACAGGAGGCCACAATATCAGTTTATTACGTCTACGCCTTTTTTTATTTTTACATCGTAACGTAAACTTGATTAAACTGTACAGGTAACTCCATGGATAACCATCAGCGGAGATAATGAGGTAATAAATTACACGATTAATGTGAAACATTTTGCAGGGAACGGCCACAAATACTATTCGCAGTTGTAAAATATCTTCTGAAATGCATGTGTTTACATATATAAATATATAAAATTAAAAACTGTTATGATTACAACATATGTTAAACACTTGGCTGCAAGGGACGACTTTAATAAATCATAGACACTATGCGCATATGCGAATCAGCAAGTCTGTGTTCCACTCCGTTTGTGATTTACGATTAAGTACAAATATTTAAGTCGATTGAATAAATGAAATATGATACGTATAGTAAATATTCCATTACATTTCTGAAATTCTCTTTCCAATTCGGAAAAATTACTTATAACTTTTAAGCAGCTGGACAGCTTTTCATCAACAGCAGGTCATAAATATCCTTATGAAACTAGCTCTCAATTTAAAGGGAGCCACTGAAAACGGTTAATATGTTTGGGAGCTAGGAAGCCTTAGACTGAAACACAAAACAGACTGACAGAGGTGTCAAGCTTATAGCACCCTGTTTTTTTTCGAGGGGGAGGGATTACAAACTTTTAGGTGCACATTTAGTGTTCTGCTCATAAAGGCTGTATGATCACTGGCGAGCCTGCCAGTCTCGCACTCTTCATAAATGTTTTATTGTATCAGTCTGATAAATATAACCACACCTCGGGGACTTCACTAAACTTCATTACAGTTATGTGGGTTTTTAAGGGAAACTGAAACAATTTATACTACCGTAAACTAGCCACAGCTGATAAAGCAGACCTCTTTACGATGCGAGTTCACAGGAAAATTTAATTGCTTTAATAATTTCTATATTTGTACGAGATATTGCATGTTATGTAGGAAAACGTGTCAACTTTATAGTAGTGACATTTTTTTTAGTTTCATAAATGTTTTGTTATTGGCATGCTAGTGTTCAAATTTGCATAAAATGGTTTTATACTAGAAGGAAAACCGACTTACCGAAATGAAATAATTCTCATTAAATAACTGTGTCACGAGCCATGCCAAGATATATATCTAAACTACATACATTAAATTAAATTTTAATTAAAAATTTTAAAGTTTTTTTAAATACAATATAATCAATGCGGTTTCTTACGTATCTCGACTTAGAACGTGACACTTTTCTTCAGTGTAGTTTATTATTTTATTTCTGTGAGTCAAGTAGTTTTCCTATCTAGTATTTACACCGCTTTATGCGAATTTGGACATTGGCATGCCACTATACAAAAAATATCAAAGATAAAAATTCTCATCACAGTAAAAAAAACTGTAAAAATGTATATTTACAAGAAGAACCATATCTCGTAGAAATATTAAAATTATTAAAACAATGAGCATTTTCTGTGAAATCCTCCCTAAAGCGTCAGTAAACATCACAGTTTCAACATCTCCTGCACTTCAACTGCGAGGAGTTGACTGATTCGTTCCTGCATCCCAGACTGAAAACTGGAGCGGACATGGCAAAAAAAGGGTTAAAGAGATTGAGCAGTCGTTGGCTCTGCTTCACGGCCATAATATTACCAGAGAGACGGTTGAAATTGAGAAGTTTTAATTTTTCACTGCCCACGAACATTTATCTGTATTCAGGAGTCTTTCCGTACCCATTAATTTATTATTTCTCTTGAAACGCTGCCAGAGGAAATCGTCAGTGTAAATGTTTCATTCGCCAGGATGAAATTTGCAGCTCGTGAAATCAATACCTTTTTAAATCAGTAAAACACTAATAATTTTCACGAATATGACGTACATTCAGGAAATGTTTTGCAAAAAAAAACTGCAAATAACGTACATAAATCATACTGATATTTTGACAGGGAATGAAATAATATCAACACATATTACAGCTTGTTCCTGAAAGAATTTACATGTACGTGTTCTATTAAATTACAACATATTGTGAAACACAAGTGCCAAATGCACATAACAGCGAAAATATACTATAATCCAAAGACACATTTGATGTTTATAAACCGCAAATGTTGTCAACAGTTGTGTGAATGCCAATAGTTTGGTTGATGTCCGTTCTGCTTTCAGTCTATAAGTTTCCTAAAAATTAAACTTTAAAATTTTGCTATGATGTCTACAAATACTGTAAATTAACATCCCACCTATCCACCACAACATCATTTTTAAAACGCTATAAATTTATACTAAATATTTGTATGTCCGACACAGAAGGGAAATTTGTTCCGTATATTTGTTCGTCCAAACTGCTGAACCCAGAGATGTAAACATTAGAGGGCAGGTTTCACTCAAGGTGTACGCAGGAACACTGAACAATCTTTTTCCAGAAAAGCGGTAATTTTTTTTTTATTTTATAAAAATTTGGATGTTTCTAGAACTCAATCAGCTATCTTGGTGAATTTTTAGGTTAAATTGATATTTAGGTTACTATTTGCACAGTTCTTTTAAAAGCGACTTAATTTTTTGATTCGACACTGAATATCGTTAAAATGTATAAAAATAAGTTTTAATTACTTGTCGATATACTTCTGACCTGCTTATGTGTACCTCGTTAGCGCAAAAATTAAGAATATTAAAAATCCTAAAGATTGATCAACGGTTTTACGAAATTCGGTTGTTAATGCGATGACAACCAGTGTCATATGTTTTCGGTTTGTAATCAATGACTCTGAACACCCGTCGATATAGTACACGTTTTTTTTTTCGCTTCAGAATCATGTTTCCGTCAAAATAAAAAAGGAGGTGTTAAATTGGTGAACTATACATAAATTATTTTTAATAACACAATAACCGGTATGTATATCGAATTTAAATAAATATCTAAAATATAAGGTTAAGGTTTTTCAAAACGTTAAAAGCTGAAAAACCCACAAGAATTAAAATTTTGGTTTCATTATTTTAAATATATATATATGTCTTAAACACAATTTTAAAAAATTTAGTAAATAAGTCGCTACGGTTTTTCAAATATATTTCTTTTTTACGAATCCTCGATATTTATTGTACCAGTGGTGGTAAAGAATTTTTTATGCTTCAGTATACTGCTGAAACGAATTCCCAAACAGGCGGATTACGTTTGTTTTTCTACAAAAAGCCTAATTAAAATTAGGAAAATTTAGTTTTGTAAACCCTTAACGGGGACGATTCGAAGAGACGTATGTATGCCAATCGAGAACAATTTATACGGAGTTACTGAACATAATAGATAATGCTGCTTGACTTTTTTGTGGTTGTAGTTTGGCAACACTATCGATACGTAATATGGTACAATCTGGCCCTCGTATCTCGAGTGAGAGAATGGATTTGCTACCGGATATTGCTGAAGTAGAGGGCATACATAGCAACATCATATGCAACTAAAAATTAATGCTCTGGTCAAATAATAAGGCATTGAAATTATGTATCCGTATAAACGTAAGTTATGAAAAAATTGTCAATTATATTTAGCATTTTCAAAAGCTATATGTAATAATCAAAATTATATTATAAATATGGAAATGGACAAGAGACCAGCGACATCAAAACATATTGCATACTACAAGAATAACCAGATTTTACACACACAATCGCTCGCTTGTTACAAGTCCTTCTGTATTCGCATGATTGCGTGTGTTTAATACTATAACATGTAAAACAACGCTCTTTATTTGTCGTGGTATAACTAGCAGGACGAGCAGTACTCTAGAAGCTGCACCTTTATGTTCAGTTAAAATTGTTATGTTACTAGTCTTGAGAAAATAATATAAATAACCCCAAAATTATTTACTACTGTTAAAACTTGTACATTATTGTGGTTTAGTACTCATAATTTATCCCTTGTTGCTTATGTTACTGTTAGACGAAACTAAGGTTTAACCCCTTACATGCACAAACTAAATTAGAAGTTAAGAAAATTCTTTACGAACAATATCTTTCATAGGTTAGCAAAATAATCTGAACCTATTTAAAAGTCATATGGCATTGCGAGTGAAAGTTGAAGTTTTGCAGAAAAACCACACAATAAAGAACAGAGAAACCTGTATTTGTTGTTGTCAAAAAGCTCTAACACACAGATTATTCCGGGAAGGAATAAAGTCGTATCCCAAAATCAAGACACGAAAACCAATATTAAATAAAAAATAATAAGAAAATAATTCCAGAAAGGAACACAGTCGTATGAAGAAAGACGACGCAATTAAGAGCAATAAAGTAAAACAACACAACAAGTATCGAAATAAAAAGGACGAGGACAACGATGGCAACACAGATGACAAGATACATGAATGTGAATACAGACGATGCAACAATAAGATAACATATGAAAAGTATCACTGCCTTCGACAGCAAAAATGTGACGTTCAGGGAACTGAAATCGGTTCCTGTCCTTATGCAAAAAAGTAACAAATTAAGAGATACAATTAACTGTTGCCGAAAATATTTCAAAACAAAACGTTGAAGAAAACAATAATAGACCATGCTTGATTCATTACTCGCTACACACTCCCGTTGCAGGTTGCGCGACCAAATACAAGGTAGCTGCACTGACATTGACTGAGCTATAAGTAGGCGTGTTCCTACACGAAACATTTGTTTTTCCAGCGGTTTTCATAATTTTCATTTAGTGTTAATTTCTCTACTAGAAGAATCAAAGACATAAACGCTATATTTCAGTGTTCTGCTTGTAAACAGCTGTGAGTTCTATTATCGCCATCAATGCGCCAAAATTATCTAGGCTTCATACACAACAAGTTATTTCTGGCAGACGGCACCATTAACACAGTATGTATGACGGAGTATAGGTGGTTCAAGAGAAAGTGAGAACTTTTCAAATACTGGTTACTTTTTTTGTTGAGATAACTTTTTGTGTCATGCCACTTTAATAGAAACTACATAACCTAGTTAACAATCGAAGTGTATACACTGAAAGATAAATTTTGTAGTAACCACAAAATAATTTTCTGGTGAACACAATATGTAAGTGGGGTTAACAAAATAATTTTGTGGTAACCACAATATGTAAGTGGGGTTAACAAAATGATTTTGTGGTAACCACAATATTTAAGTGGGGATAACAAAATGATTTTGTGGTAACCACAAAATACATTTTGCAGGGTAAATACCCACAAAATATTATGTAACCGCCACAAAACATTTTTTTCTAAGTACATTGTACTGTATTCCAAAGTTAACGTCTATTGTTATTCTCGACAAGATGGCCTTCAAAAGAGGTCATTTTATCGCGAACCACCTACACCACGACTAAAGTAAGAGAGGAAGCTGAGGAAAGGAAGATTGCTGGCGGATATCTCCAAGTTTCTCCCGAGATCCAGGTTTAAGGGCAGAAGCGCCCTTGCGCTGACAGAACGATGGGGATTTTCCGTCACTGGAGACTGATCACCGAAATAAATGTTGATCCTCGCAGAAGCAAAAGTACGAAGTGCAGATTTCGCTCAAGTCCTGGAAATTCCTGATTTAAGACCACCGTTTAGCGTCTCTCCTGAAAAAAAAGTATTTTAATTTTACTTTGTACCATCACATTAAATTATATGAGGTGTGATCATGGCCTGGTACCATGTCCTATTGTTTCTACTGCTGTTTGAGATAATCATTTTTCTAAGTTTAAACGAGAGCAGATATCAAAAACCTTTTTGGCAGTTTTGTTTAAAATGGCTTTTTCTGTGATAGCAATTTTTCAAGACATGAAATTATACAGTTTAGAATAAAATGCCAACTAACCAGAATTACAATAATTACACCATTAGCTAAGACAACATCACTGTCTGCCTTGAAATACTCAGTCAAGAACATGGAGAAGTACATTGCAGAGAAAAAAAATGAACACATTTTCATGTTCTTGCATATAAAACTAGTATCGCGAAAAAAATATTGAAACAGGAGCTCATGGCCTTAAGGGGGTTGCACTTAAAATTTTAATTTTCTTTTATTTTTGCCAAACACTGTTCGACTTTTGCACATAAGATGACACGTAATTTCACCAAATAAAAAATGCCTCATAGTTTTTGTATAAACACTCATCAATGTCATTAAATGGCCAGTGCGGTGTAGACAAAATAAAAATGATAACTAACTAATGAATTCAAAATTACAGGAACTGAAAGTCAGTGTATCAATGCATTTTATGACATGATTGACAAACGTTAGTTTGGAAAATCTCAGTAGTAGCCAAAAATCAAAGTTATAAAAAATTTACTCATTTTCATCCATTAAAAAGATACAAAAATGTATCGCCTTGTGTTCACAAAAATTACTTGAAGTACCTTACTTCATAAGTATCAATACGAATGATTTTGTTTCTGCCAGTTAATTAATTTTTATTATTTTGCCTACACCGCAATTGCCATATTGGTTACTTTGGAAGGTGATTATGCTAAAACTATGGGACCTAACTTTATTTCATTTGAGGAAAGGACATATTATCTGTTGTGTAAAAGTTGAACAGTGTTTGGCACAAATATAACACTTTGAATTTTTACGTGTCCAACATCCTAACGTAGTTGCTGCGTGGACATAGTTTGCGGGATCAAGTCTTTAAAGTGCAGGAAAACTATCAGCGGCGGCACATCATCCGCTTCATGACAAGGGACCTGACAAATTTGCGTTTTCTCCTGAACACAAGCTAGAATTAAAGAACTATATGTGTCTGCGACTTCCTCAATTGTCTCTTGCTATATCTGACTCCTCTTGGTTAGCGCTGAGCCAATAATAAAGCAGTATGTACATGGAGGTTAAATAGTATTGTTTCGCCGTGTCAGCGAGCAGTTAATGAACAGCTGTTGTCTTCTTGTCACCGTGAGACAGGTTAGTTTTACCGTACTGTGATGATTGTCGTTGTACCAGTATTCCTGCTCAGTACGAGAGGAACCGCTGGTTCACTCACTCGGCCGAAAGACCGGTTGTGCGATGCTACCAGCCGTGGGATTATGCTTGAACGCCTCTAAGACGGTATCCCTTCTGATAAAGAAACGACAGCTATAGAGTCACTTGGGCCGAAAGGCTCAACTATTGATCATACTAGGAGGCCTGCCTGGACGCAGGTGGTCGCACAGAGTCCTTGTAAACCGCACCAATGAGTGTTGCGAGACACCACCGTACATTCCGTGGTACACTATGGGTCTGAAGTTCGGTGTTGGGACTCGAATCGTCTATAGACGACTATCTTTGGAGGCTATCCTACATTACAGTAAAACAGTGAATTGTTCAAGTCTCTACTCGTGACTCATTCTAGTCTTTAGGTACAGTTCACTTAACTGGAGGAACCCCATTTGGCGTAGGGGCTGGAGAACTTGCCTCCCGTCAAAGCGATCTGGAGTTGGTCCACTGATCTTCGCATGTAGGAATCGTGCCGGCAAATGTCGTTGATTGGCACGTTATCTCTGGGATCTCCCTATTCCTCAGCCCTTCTCATTCCTGAGCTCATCTATTGTAGGATTTCATCTCATCTTTTAGTGCAAGCGCATGCCTACGGGCGCTTAGTAGTAAGTCTGCATCCGGATTGCAATACACTAGCCATCTAATACATTCCTCATACGATAGTATTTATTATTCCTGGACTGGAGTTCAGTATTCTCGCCGGATTTTTGTCGTTAATTAATTAATCTGTTATTTTATCACTGCACAGCGAAACATTAAAATTACGTTTTCCACGTGCCTTCATAATTTTTAAGATCTTGAAACAATATTTTTATACGTAAAAATAGTGCAGAAACATTTTTTTAGCTCTTTTGTCAAGAGAAAATTAGTTTTAAGCCTGGTACATACGGATTTCTTTCTGTAACGAGGAAAATTAACAACTAAAGGTGAAGAAGATGATGTACACCTTCTTGTAAACAAACACCGTAGACGTACCGTTCGCGCATTAGTACTTACAAGCTTTTTTTAATGTGACTACATGACAAAAATTTCGGAAATGTGAGTTTTTTTTTTGGGGGGGGGGGTGTTGTGACTATACTAGGCTTCAGTTTTGTTTCCTACTCTCAAATAATCAATATTAGTAAAAATCTACCTACTTGAATGTGCCAAATGAAAATATTAACAAACTATTTGCACAAGAAGTTGCATGAGAATAAGAATTTCCTCTAAACGATTCTAACTAGAATACAAGAACTTTAATCCACGCTACTTGCAAACAAGTCGGCCATTCAAACGATGCAAGTTGTCTTGAACAAGAAGGTGTACAGTACATATTGTTGTTCAAAACCGATAACCGTATGTGAACTAAGATTTAAATATTTATGAAAGGTCTGAAATTGTCATACATGTGTCTAACTTCTATGAATGCTATTAATTAGCAGAAATCACACATGCTTGTTGAGCAGTTTTCGACAAAACGTATCTTTTCCGAAGCTCTACACACTGGTTGGTGGTCTAGGTAGGTAGCAACATTAACATTGATGTTTTCATTGCTGGTGACAGATGGCGTGAGATGAGCATTGAGAGTGTCCAAAATAAAGGAGTAGGTTGGACGGGATGTCACCGAAAAAAAAAATCAACGATATTTCCTGACACTATACCAAAATAGGATTTGTCAAGTTTCAGATAATATATTTTTAATGTAGTATATAACTAAATACAGGTTGTTGAAAAATCGCGTTTCAAAAATTTTGAGGAAGAATCCTTACATACAGAGGAACAAAAAATATTAAAAATGTACGTAGGTCCTAAAAACGCTCAATTTATTAACTGCAGTTCACAGTATATCATATATACAGTGCACAGTGTGTGAGAGAGATCGTATTACTGTGGAATGGCATTGCAGTTTTTATTGACAGCCACATACCAGACGAGACGTATTTGATTGGACGGCAGGTATTGTCCAGTGAACATTCCACAGTACAATATCCCTCCCGCGCGCCATGCCCTCTAAGTCACGAGACCAGCAGGACTGCGTAAACATCAAAATAATAAGCTCTGACAACCTTGCAAAGCCAATAGTCTAATTTCATGAGAATAGGAATGAAACAGAAACTATGGCATGGATAGACGGAACTAAAATAATAATATTAAAAAATATCTCGAAGTAGCAGGAATAGGAAAAAAATCCTTTTGTTATCATATTTTTATTTGAAAGCGCGTTTGATTTAGCTCGATAAAAACTTGAATAAAAAGAGTACTCTGTATTGTGCGGTAAAAACCTGAACCGCCATGTTGATGTCCCTGTGACGTCACGATACTGTACATTTTAATGTACGTAACACACAAACTACAGCAACTGCATACAAGTCATGACATTGTGTTAAATAAAGTAGTTTTTGCGGTAAATTCGAGTATGGTTTGAACTCCGATGAGTATAAATGTGGATAGTAGTTCCGTATAAGTGCAGCATAAAATGCAATATACTCGGAATAAAATTTTAACTTTAGCGCCGTCTGATAAATAATGGTGGACTGCACGGTTTACACTACAAGACGAGACCTAATAGTCTGATATTAACGACAAAAATACAGTTTACGTATGTAATTATGTATTGTGTACAACATGGCATGATTGGCATAAAAGAAACAAGTACTTTTAGATTCAAATCAGTCAATAGCTTGCAGTTTGCCACGAAATCCATACACCTGTAGTGTTTTAGCTATTCCGCTGGCTGTGGTAACGTCATTAGCCAATAGGCGAGTTCAAGGCAACCGTGATTGGCTGATATTTCGAGTGGTGGGCGAGGTCTTGGTGAAACTTTCCACGAGATGGCAACACAGCTCGAAATGTCGTTCACGAGAAACGTAAAATTTACTGAGAGAAAAAATTATTGGTAATAAAATAATTGATCTGCCGTATTATTTTCCCGATTCGCGTGACCAGAACTTTCGATCACCAGTCTGTGCCAGGTTTGGTTAAACGCATTCCAGCTATTATCTCGTTAGGTTCACTTGTTGTACGCACGATAACTTCGTTTGGCTGACCTTTCAAACCTAAACTTATAATTATACAACGGATCAGAAACGTTAAAATTAATTCGTAGTAAGTTATTATAGCTCTGGAATTTAAATTGAATTTACATAAACTGAAACCTGTAACTAAAATGTCGCAATGTGTGAGAGCTTGCTGTCTTCACTCCTTTAATATCACCTGTGAAATAAATCTTCGTTGTTGACAACAAAATCTACAACAACGCATGTCTTAACAACGGGCGAATTTACCGAGATAACTTTTACGTAACCGGGATCGCTAAATTTTAACAATTTCTTTTAAGTAGTTGAAAAATTTCAATACACACAATAGTGCCTGGCGTGCGGTGGCTAACCAAAACAAGAAAGGCTACTTCATAAATGTGTTAGCCAATAAGAACGAGTTTTCAATGTTAGTTGTGTCGTTTGAAAAAATGGCTTTTTTAAAGCTGAAAATTTATACATACAATGTTCACGGAGCTATTGCTTTGCCTGGCTGCATTTAGTGCCGAAATAATTCGGACGAATCAGACACATATTAAAAATTTTTTCTAGAAATTTTCCCTGTTACACTATAGGATACAATGACGGGAGCAACTTCAGATCCAACACTTTAAAAAATCTAGTTGACCAAGGAGATAAACAATGAATGGAACAACCGGGAGAGTAAATAAGCCCACAGAAAAAGGAAATAAAGAGCTGTGAACAAAAGGAAAGTCAAACAAACGGCTGCAAGGACGTAGTGCAGTTCTAGCTTAGCTTATTTGCAACTCACTGGCTGACAGAGGTTTTGGTACTCTGAAACACAGACCTACATTTAGTGTACTTTCGACCCCTGATATCAAAAAAATGCTGCCATTTTCTCGAATTGGCTTTACTTTACAAAACACAGTGTTAACATTTGATTCTATTGATTTTCACTTGATTTTCTACCCAAGCAGACCATTTTCTATGGTTAGAATTAAATTTCAAAACCATTTGATTATTTGAGGTACATCATACCGATTTACGTTTTATAATTTAGACAAAAATATAATTCCATCTAGGAAAACAACTACATTAAATATTTTTACTAACATAATCAGTCATGCGACACATACTACTCTCAGTTTATTTTGAGCTTCTGGATTGGAACATATCTGTGAAGGCAGTTTGCCGCATGTTGCAGAAATAATTCACCATAAGGTGGATATTCCACCTTCCCTGGTACCTTTCTTCAGTGATTTTGAGATCTTGATGAAATATTTCATCTTGCTCTTCGTTGAAATCAGTAAGGTTGTCTGTAAAATAATCTAAATTACTGTGTAGATAATGGAACTTGGTGTTCATATTACAACCAAGCTTCTGATAATTTGAAAATATGTAGTTATCTGCTTTATGATTGGCAACCAAATTTTTGACAACCAGAACAAATGACGACCAGGCATTCATTTCAAATGCAACGTTTGATTCTGATAAATTTGAATAATTTATAAGCTTTTTTATTTGGTTACCGTCAAAAATCCCTACGTTTAGTTTTTCTATGCTAAGTTCAGGAAATTTACTTCAAATGTAGGCTTGTTCAAAGTACGTATCATCTTTTGTCCACAAACTGCTGCATGAGGCCTAGCTTGATATGTAATGGCAGGGTGATTCTGTCAAGTATGGAAGAAGGTGTGTTTATAAAATATTTTTAACGACCGCCATATCTTTTCGCAAAGGCCAATCTCTTTTAGCCACTGTTCGTGCTTGGCTTTGCTGCCCCTTATACACAAAAAGCAAGGATATTTGATTTAGCCACTATCCTGACCAAGGAGGAAATTAAACATCTTCAAATTTACACACATGACTCACTGATGCACTTCATGTTGTATCTTTTCCAAAATAAGCAGATTATCATGTACTATTCTTTTTTGCTGGTAGAGTGAGCAATTTGAATTGAAGCATATTTATTACAATTGTGCAAAAAACACATTTAAAACTGCCCCTTAAACTATCAATACAAATTTAGTATCATTCATTAAGCTTGTAATTCAATAGGACAGTTTTGATCATAATACATCTGACATCATCACAGTGTACTAAATTGTTAAATTGTTTCCCTCACTGACGAATTGCAGTTTCTTTGTACGGTAAAGTATAATATTTGTCCCAGGTTGAAGTATGCTACATTTTTTTCAGCTTAGAGGCAAGTAATTCAGATCATTTGGAGAGGTTTAGGTCCCTAATGAGATCACGCAGTTCATTTTGATTGAAACACGAAAGATTTGATGAAGTTCCTACAAATTCATCACTGTCCTCACTTTCACCACAGTTATTGCAATTTGGCACACCATTTTTGCCCTTTCGGAGATCTGGTAGGTGACTGAAGGATCGGATAGATGTACATCACGGCGTAGAATGAGTTGCGTGGACCAGAATTCATGTACCAAACTCCGGGATGGGATTGTTTATGTAAAATAAAGTGGGATTACACTGACTAACACGATAATGTGGCGAATATAAAGGGAACCACACGACATTGAAAACAAAATTTTCAAATTCACTTTTTTGAAAAATACTAGAAAGTGGAGTCACCAAAATTTGCTTAGAGCTCTAAGAATCGGAGCAAATAAATATGTAAAAATGTGGTTGACGCTAAGTTCCCCTTTACTGCTTATGAAGGGGTTACTCAACCTATTTGTGTAAGCAACTTTTAAGTACTAAGCGGTAATAAAATATTATATATATGATCAAAATACATAGGCGCAGAGTAACCCCGCAGAGTTAGGCAAAGCAACGACTTTCTCAGCCATGCTAATTGCAGCATTAAATGGTTAAATGGATTACATTAACGAGAGGAACAGCGACATTTGGGCACAACACAATCTCCACCACATGCATCCTATGGGCAACCGAGTGCATTGCAGTGTCAACATGTGGGCTGGCATTGTCAACAACAATTTGTTGGGACCTTATTGCTACCTGACCGCCTCAGCGGAGCCCATTGCGATCCTGCAGGATGTATTGCTGGAATTACTGGAGGAAGCATCATTCGCAACTCGCCGCACCACGTGGTTACAGCACGATGGGGCACCACCATATTCTTCTGCAGCCGTATGCCGCCATCTTAATACCACGTTTGCAGGTTGCTGGGTATGTAGAGGAGGGCCCACCCATTGGCCGGCCTGGCTTGATCTCCAAGCCTGAATCCATTGAATTTTTATGGGGTCATGTCAACTCCCTTATTTACGAGACGCCTGTGACTAGCCAAGAAGATCTCCTGGCACACGTGATAACCCAATTTGACTGTGTACGGGCCATACCAAACACTTCTGTACGAGTCCACGCCAACCTGATCCGCCGTTGGCATCTGTGTTAGAAGTAGGGGGACGGCAATTTGAACAGTTATTGTAAATACGTATTGATGTTCATAAATACGTATGTATTACGGTCAAATGCATTGTTCCTATTTGTGCTGTATTCCTTATTATATACATGTGAACTCTCTTATCTAACTATTAAGACAGTGGTTGGTGTCAGCGGTTACCACTAGCCAGCGTGTTTGCATTCCGCCACTGCTCCATTTCTACTTCATTTCAACTACATCAGCTCTCAATAATTACTGTTGATATGCTTATGCAGAAACTGTAATTTCCCACGTGAAAGGCGCGAAAACCGGGGGGCGATAAGGCCGACTTTGCTACACGTTACGTACTAATTGGCGCGTAGTATTTTTTCTAGTATTAATATTTCTATACCACTTTGAGTAGTGACTCTTCACTTTTATTTGTAGGCAATATAAAATACCTCATCATTTAGATTTACGTAGGCTATTTGCTTGTCTTTGTTCTTAAGAAATCGAGTGGTACTTTTTGTTGATGTCATTACAAAAGAATGCTGTTTTTAGCTTCTTTGTGGTACCCTAAAATCAGTTTTATAATAAGAATACTGCATGTTTTAACGTAATTATTTCAAGTGTGTGTTGTTTTAGCAGATACACGGGTTGATAATATGTTTATCAGTTTCTCAAGAAAATAAAACGAAATCACTTGGCACCTTATAGCATCGTTCATACAACATATGTAAGTTGTCATAACGTCACCCAAATTTCACTACTGTACTCAATTTAACCATTCAATGCTGCAATTAGCATGGCTCAGACAGGCGTTGTATTGTTTACAGTAGTGTTGGCCAGTGTAACCCCTCTTTATTTTACATAAACAATCCCGTCCCGAGGTTGGCACATGAATTCTGTTCCACGCTGTACATAATGATGGAATATTAAATTTGATTCTCGGTCCTACTGCGTTTCTGCACGTGTGGGTCATTAGAAGGCATTCGCGTATAGTCTCATTTAAAGTCTTTGACTAGTTGTAGAAGTCGTAGTCGCTAGACTTTGACTTAGTCGAAATTGTTGCGACTAGTTTTGTAAGACCTGTGACCACCTTACGACTTCTGTTATGACCTACGATTGCGAGTACCATTGTAGACCAGGCTTGACCAAGTATACCACGAAATAACTTAGGCAGCTATAATATGGAGTTACATAATCATTACCTGTATTTTATTTTAACGGATTGGAGTACAAATCCCTGGTACAGAACAACCATAATCGAGCACATAGCAGAGGCATTTTTAAGCATTCTCTTAGTTCCTTCATTCCTCTTATTCTCTCTCTCTGTTTCACTGCAATTCGGATACATGGAAAAATAACAATAAAATTATTAACTACCACTCTGGCATATACTACTGATTTTAGAGAAAATTTTTTTTCTTCTTTGATGGTCTTCGTATTATTTTGTACGTACATAAATGTTCTATAATTAACACCAATATCTGTACATTCATAATCGTGTAACACGTAAAGCTCAAAATAGGCCTTGATTAATTATTTTCCTTTCTAAAATACATTTTGTAAGCTAGTTATTACAAAAGCGCAAAACAAGTTTTCAGTTGTTAATACGACTTAAGTTACTTTATGCCACTACATAAAAATGTACAGATAAAAATTAACAGTGTCTTTATTGCCAGAGCTAAATAACATGCTTTAATTAATATTGAAAACGCCGTTCACTATTATAGCTCCAATCGAAACATAGTCAGTTAGTAAAGGACTTCAGGTTTTCTTGCGCAATTTATTAAGTTTTGGCTATGTATTTCTCAGTAAATAATAATCGAAATAAAACTGCTTTCCCAACATTTAATGTTGGCATGTAGATTTCAGAATGTTTAATACATTTTTAGGTAGTTTGAGGAATGTTTAATGTCGTACTTGTCTTACAGAGTAAACATTAATTTCCTCCAATAAATAGCTCCTTACAAAATAATAGTAATGGCATTAGTAATAAAATACTAGTGAATAGACTCAGGTACGGAGTAAATTTCAAAATATTAAGTGAAACGTCAAAATAACTGTAAGCAAAACCAGATGTGTATGATAAATATATATTTTAACAACATTATATTTTACAAAACACACCACTAAAAGGCTTAGTAAGGGATGGCTTACAGACTATCTAAATCTAAGTAAATAATACAAATATCGATGCTCGTACTAGGATTCGAATCTAGGAATAATCGCACCGTAGGCCGACAAGCTAACGACCACTTTACGGAAGCCGGCCTCAGTTAATAAAAAAGAAACTAGTACAAGAATCAACAATAGTAAATATTAGTATCGTTATTAATAAATTGTTTTGCTTAGTGATGCATTGCGACTTTGTCGAAATTATTAAATATATAGAGGATTTGATGTTGAAAACAGTGTTATAAATTACAATAGCTGCCTTGAAAATCTACTATTAAATTCTGTGAACTAATAATCTCAACAGCTTAAAAATTATTGGGCACTACACTAAAAACGTGAAGCTGCTAAAATAATGCACTGCTTAAAAGGAGATAAAAATAAAACTTAAACTGAACAACTATTAGATAGCCGACTTCTGTTTCCGTCTTCAGTTTCACCCATGGCAAGTTGAAAAAAAGTACATCTAGCAATATGATATACGTTTATTTATTTAAGTCACATTGTCTAATACCATGACGGACTTACAACGATTAGGATAATGGTTGGTTTATAGATAGGAAATATATTAAATTGAGTTATAGTTGGTAGTTCTGAAAACAAGCGAAAAAGCACACCTTCAAATCATTTTGAATTTAACAAATTTTTGCCGAGGAATCAAATAGCTCCAAAAATTTCAAAATAATAGCTTTTTAAACTGTTAAACTGACTTGAACAAGTACATTAAATTCAGGTGATATTACAAAGTTTTGCATATATTATATTGAGTACAATAAGCTTGTGATAAAAGGTTCCTCATATATCTCGTATGATCATAAGATTTTCAAAAGCCTATCATTTATATATAT
The DNA here is from genome assembly GCA_003012365.1 of Medauroidea extradentata. Taxonomy (NCBI): domain Eukaryota; kingdom Metazoa; phylum Arthropoda; class Insecta; order Phasmatodea; family Phasmatidae; genus Medauroidea; species Medauroidea extradentata. The sequence continues at coordinate 1,813 of PNEQ01062435.1, read as the reverse complement.
ATATATATATATATATATATATATATATATATATATATATATATATATAGAGAGAGAGAGAGAGAGAGAGAGAGAGAGAGAGAGAGAGGACGTGAACAAAATTCATAAAATTCATGTTGCTCTACTGAGTACGACATGTTTACAGAGTTCTATTAAATTATGAAAAGTTGTTCTCACGTATCATGTGTGACTTTAAAATAATTCAAAGTTCGTCATTTTGAAAACATGAACAACTCGTTAGCAAAATACTTAAAAAAGTCTGTCCACTTCACTTAATTATTTGCCTACCTAGTTTGATGTAATTAAAAAAAATTATTCCTCAGAAATTTTGTGTGACAAAAATTGCTCATATTTTACACTTAAATATATGATTGAACGCACAAAAAAAGGTCGCTCATGAAAGCACATAAGTGACACTGACATTTATTAGATATTTATACCATTATTAGTACAAGCAACGTACTGAAGTACAAGTTAAAGTCAATTAATAATAGTTTGAACAAAAGCTTTAAGAAAACAAAATACGTTATTCATGAATGAAATTGCAACATGAATAATTTATGATCACATGATTAACAAATACGGACTTGCCACGAGACAACAAACTGTGGTCGTGTACGACAAAAATCGGCAATGCATTACAAGTACCAATTTAAGGAGAACATGGCCAAATACTCTGCCAACACAGTCGTTGGTAGTTCAATTATGCTGGGCGCTATACGCTATTAAAGAGAAACATACCACGGCAATTTTAGTGGTTAAACCCAATCAAACAACACACATTAAACGATCATTAGAGTGATGTGAAATACGCAGCTTACGTGCACGCTTTATGAGAATAGTTTGAACAGCAAACGATTTACGCTAGAAAACACTAGACCTCTCATTATAATATTGTGTTGATGCAATTATTTGAATACGGCACGTGACATTTTATCAACTCCTGACGTTCCGATTATTTAGCTTACTATACTTTAAAATGTTTTAATTGTCTGACATACGTCACCTTCTTACATTGATCAATATGCGACCATGACAGTTGTCATAATTTTACAGTGTTATTTGGTTTAGCATTTGGCTCATCACTTTAACTTTAGAATAAGAACTAACAATTTAAGCGAAAAAAAGGTCTGGATTAGTCCGTGGGTTTCAACTAACATAACCATAACGATTCTCATTTGACTGTCAAGTGACAAATAATAAATTGTTCCTCATATATTTCGTTTTATTAAAAAAAATTTAAGTGGTATCTTATTAAAGATTTCTTGATCACACCAGATGCCCATTTCTCCGAATATTATTGGATTTGCACACGTATGGTTTTAGTATCATCATTCGTGTTTTATGTGTTTGATCATAGCAAATACTTAGATTAAATTATTTGCTATTTTAAAACTTGTGATACAAGCTTAAACAAGCGAAACATATATAACAATTTATAATTGTAAATTTCCATAGTCCATATTTGGTTCCGCCGATTTGGAAGGTAACAAGACACAAATAATAAAGTTTTTTATGTGTACGTGTATATATATATATATATATATATATATATATATATATATAAATGAAAGGTGACTGATTGACTGACTGACTGACTGGCATATCAAACTACAGCCCAAACCACTGGACCTAGAATCGTGAAATTTTTTGTGGGGGTTCCCTTCAGGTCGTAGGCGAGCACTAAGAAGGGATTTTTCGAAATTCGACCTCTAAGGGGGTGAAAAGGGGTGAAATGTGTTTCCGAAGAAACGTCGATAGAGCTCGAACCCGACGGCCTATCATCGTGATTTTTACTTTAATAGGACACTCG